>CM053610.1:115299710-115315195 GCA_028646535.1 Procyon lotor
GTCCATGCCCACAGGCATCTGGACGCCCTGCAGACTGAGCCTCGATCTCTGCCCCAGTCCATGCCCCACACGCACCTGGATGCCCTGCAGACCGAGCCTCAATCTCTGCCCCAGTCCATGCCCCACAGGCACCTAGACGCCCTGCAGACTGAGCCTCCATCTCTGCCCAGTCCATGCCCCACAGGCACCTGGACGCCCTGCAGACCGAGCCTCCATCACTGTCCCAGTCCACGCCCCACAGGCACCTGGACGTCCTGCAGACCAAACCTCGAACCATGACAGTGACGGCCTCAGGCCGCGTTCCACAGACCCCAGCTAGTGACGGCCTCACGCCACGTGCCGTGGACCTCAGCTAGTGACGGCCTCACACCGTGTCCCGCAGACCCCAGCAAGCGGTTGAGACATGGCCCGTAGTGATTCAGGACCTGGCAACCGGAAAAGATTGGAGGTCCGCAGCTCCCTTCATCCATGAAGCAAGAGGTGCACTGCCTGAGGGCCTCCGTATCCTGTAGCCGACACGCTCTGCATCTGGGGACACTGGCCAGTCTGGGTGCTTGGCAGCATGGCGGCGGGCTTCCGGCCGAGTGGGAATAAGGGCCAAAGGGCTGAGCAGCGGATCGAGCAGAAGGCACACCATCTGGAGGGCGTGCTGGGTGGTAGGTGTCAGTGACAGAAAGGAAACAGTAGGGGCTTTCTGGGAAGACCTCAGGGTCCTAGAGAATTACATGCATTTTAAAGCACTGCCCTAGCCATGCTTCTGGGCCCTGACAGGTGGACCAGGGGCACCAAGGGACCAAGAGTCACTCATTCCAAAGCGCCATCACACCCACTGGGACACAGTCGGGCAGGGCCACAAGGCACGGGACAACTCCACAGACCGTGGACTCCTGCTATGTGGTTCTATGTCCCCAACCCAAGGACAAACGGGCCTAGGGAGTAGGTACTTCTACATGATACTGTGTCCCAAACACGAGAACGCACAGCCCTGGGAACTGGGTTTTTCTGCCTGGTAGTATGTCCCCAACACAAGAAGCCACAGCCGTGGGAACCAGGGACAAGAGCAGAGCCGAGTCCACTTGCTCCTCCCAGGCCCCAAGGGCCCCTTGCATTTCCTGTGCTCCTAACCCTGGGGCTGCACAGGGTCGAAGGTCCTAATTCCCACAGTGGGTGGGGGGGTGCCCTTCTCAGGGACAGTGCAGGGATCCCCTCAAGCCACAAGCAACAATGGCCAACATGCCACTGAGATTTTGTGGGTGTTTGTTAGGTCACAATAAGTTGACTTATAAAACCATCTAGCCTCTGGCTGTAATCGTCTGTGTCTGTTCTTGCTTCCGCTCGGTAATGAGAAGACAAAGCAGAGTGAGACACAGACACTGTCCACAAGGATGGCAGACATATGCCAAGGGTGAAACCACACAAGCACAAGACCAGCAGGTGCCTTAAGAGAGATCCGGGTAAAGTGCCGCAGGGAAGAGAACGCTTTCCCATAGGGAACAGGTTAGTTAGCCGCCGCTCCGAGGGGGACTGGGGCACGCGGACATGGGCAGAAGGCAGTCCACAGGGAGGATTAAGAGCCCGGTGGCTTTGGCGGATAGAGAGAGGCCAAGAGTTCAGTCTGGGACATGGTAAAATGGATGAAAGCCACAAGAAATAAGGTTTGCCACCCTACTCAGATGGACCAGGAAGGGCGCTGAAGACTAGCTGAGGAGTGCGGAGGGCCTGCTCTAGATGGCAGGGCAGGGGCTGACAAATCTGAGTGAGGACACGGGGCCTGGCAGGGAGAGGACATGTGCCATCGGTGCAAAAAATCCAGGCCCAGCTCCGTGCTTGAGAGCAGACAACCTGGCGTCCGTGCGTAAGCCGGGCTGATAAGGAAAGGGGCTGACCGCAGGGACACGAGCCAGGAGCATCACACAGGCAAGACAGGGTCATGGCCACAGAACCAGCAGGTAGACAGTGGGGAAGACGACACTTCGTTTCCATGCTGGAAGCCCCGGGCATGTACTCCGTGCACGGCCTCCGGCACGGCCTCCGGCACCACGGTGGCCCGGCACCACCGTGGCCTGCCACGGGTCCGCACAGCTGCGGTGCAGCACATTTGGACCTTCTTCCGTGTGCACCGTGCACGGGGCCTGAGTAAAGAGTGAGTGAAGGCTCTGCAGGGCCAACGAGGGAGCTGCCAAACCAACTGGGGACGTGCCAGGGGGCGGGGAGGCCACAGGGGTTCCCCAGGCAGATCACATCTGTCTAAATAGACAGGGATGGGAACGACAACCCGGTGACGGCGCCCAGGTTCATGTAAGATGGAAAGAAAACCATGCTAGCTACGGTTGCAAAACGCAGAGAACCATACATTTTTCTGAAAATTGGTAAATAAAAGGGAAGAAGTTTGAGGAAATTTCTAATATATGGAAAATTTATCTGGATTTTCTAAGATTATAAAATCCTGTTAGCAGAATTTACTCTGAAAATGTGATGGGTCCCAGGCAAACCCAGAGCTCCTTACTGAGACATGTAACCCCCCAGAGGTCACCCTGAGAAAGACCGGAAGGTGACACGGTGTGCTCCAGGCACGCGCCAACACCACGCACCCTAGAAATGCGCAACGCTGCAAACCCTGCTGAATAAAGAGTGCGCTTCCGGCCCAAGGAACATGGTGGGTAGGCCTCATCAGAAGCTGTCCACATCCTCAGCAGCAGATGAAAGTGAAGGTAAACAGTACTGAGTGAGCAATGCTGGAGTTTGCCCATCGAGACACACACACTGGTTCAGAAACTCAGAGGGTTTCCATAGCTGCATGAGTCTCGACAGAGCATTCAACGCCGATCCAGCAGCTAGCAAAGAAACGAAGGTGCTTCTAAGAAGGAAACCGATCTGTAGAAGGAAACGCTGTAATGACCAGCAAGGCTCTCTGCCTTTCTCTCTCGTGTTGAGTGTGTCCTGCACGGAGGTGCTGGAGCGCCCGGTCACAGTGGGGACGACCGCGAGCCCGAGAGCAAGCCCAGGACACGCAAGAGAGCAAGCCCACGGTGCAAACCACGGAGAACGCAGCCACGTGAGTGAGAAAGGAAGGCCCACGCCACACACAATGAACCGTATCCCTCCGTTCTGTGCCGCGGGAGACAGAGGCCCATGGAGCTAACGGGCGGCCCCCCGCTCGCTTGGGTCATTGAACCAGTCAGACAGGAAACGCGGTGGTCTGACTCGTCGACGGTCCACGGCTTCGGAGGAGAAAACACCAGGTTGTGTGCTGAAGGCCAGTTGGACGCCACAGACTGTTTTTCACATGGACCAGGCGAGCTGAAGGCTCTTAATGAGATAAAAGATAATCGGAGCCAATGGATGGCAGAGGCCCGGCCGGGGCTGCCCATGGCGCCCGAAGTGCTACTGCTCCAAGGGGTCACGGAGTCCAGGCTTAGAGGGGCTCAAAGGAGATTAGGGCCTTTGTGAGCCTGAATAGTCGCTCCAGCCAGCTCAGCTAAAGGGCTAACAGTGCCCCGGCTGGGGACATAATCTGATTCCCAGCCAGAGGGGAGGAGGCTCCCGCCGGGCGCCGGGGACAGGACGCGGTGGGTGCACTCGGAATCTGGGGCTATTTTTAGAATTCAACCATCTCTGCGTCTGGTGCAGGCGGAGGAGGATAAATGAAGAGCAATCCAACCCCACTAAGCAGTCACCTAGGGCAGGGAGAGCTTGGAGCTGTGCCTCAAAAGGCCTTTCTAGCCTGGCTTTCACATGCTTTAGGGCACACCGTGTAGAAATCACAGACCCCGGTGCACAGGAGGGCAGACCGACGACGGGGAGCAGAGTCCGGCGTGTCCCTCGTCTCCCAGCACTGGTGTGGGGGCCCGTGCACCCCGAGAAGCTCTGAGGGGGGTGCAGGGGCAGCAATGAGCTCCCTGACCACAAGGACAAGGACAGGTGGGCGAGGGGGGACTGGCCATGACCTCCAGAGCCAGGCGGGTGCAGGAACCAAGGGCCGGTCAGGGCACGTTAGCCCAGGGGGCTCTCCGGCAGCGGGGAAAGGGAGAAGAGATCCAACCAGGCACCCCAGTACCCCCTGATCTATGTAACTGGCACAACTTGGCCTTGGGCAGGAACCTGCCTTGAGCCACCAGTAAGGAGCTCCCGCCTGTCATGCAGTGCTTAACCTAGGACAGGTTTGCAGACCCACAGTCCCTGCTCTTAGGGGGACCCAGGCCCCCTTGAGGAAGGACCCTATAACACTGCTGGAGGACAGACGAGGTTGTCCTCCAGGCCTTCCCTAGGTCTAGGACAGTGGGCCCATGGGAAAGGGAGGGAAGGCTCCGGGCCTGCGGGAGCCCATGCTGAGCCCAGGGGTACCACTGGCCGGCAACAGGGCTTGTGGACTTGTGGCCCCAGTCCCACTCAAAGAGGCCAAAAGGTGGCCCAATCTGCAGCCATGGCTGCACTCCTCAGCGTGTCCAGGGAAGGGGCAGGCTCAGGAAGGATCCCACCTACAGATCCCACCAGCAGAGCCAGTGATGACAGGAAGCACGATGGAAGTCCCCGTCCCTCTCAAAACAGGCACCAGAGGCAGCACTGTGACATCAGGGGGTGGAGAGCTCGGGTCCCCATCTAAGTCTTGGAAGATGCAGCATGCTGATTTGTGTCGGGTCCCACGGAGTCCCCGCGTGGGCCGCTCAGCAGGCAGAGGGTCTTGGAGAACGACAGCGGCTCCTGACAGACCTCATCAGTGACACCAGCTGCTGCTCTCTGACGCACGACACTGCGGCCCTGGCTACTGAGACCCGGATGGGGGGGAGCACGCTCTCCCGCAACCGGCTGGGAGGGGTTGCCAGCAGCCAGCTCCGCCGGCAGCAGGGACCAGCAGGGACGAAGGTGCCTGCCCGGGCAAGCCCACATCGGGCTCACAGGTCCCCACCCCAACCTCGCCCAGAGGCGGCACGCCTTGCCCCAAACCCTGCCCCCCGTCTGTAGGGCCGGGAGCTGAGGGTGGTGTGCGCCTCAGAGGGGCTGAGAAAGGACAGAGCAGTGTGTGAGGACGGGACCACCCGGCCACAGCGCCCGCGGTCCTGCGCCCCGGCCCTTCCTGGCTCTGCGGATGCTCACAGTACGCAGCCCAAACAAGACCACGGTGCGGCGCCTCCGGGAGCCCCAGGGCAGAGTCCCAGGCCAGACCTGGGATCCTGTGGCCAAGCAGGGCCTGCTTACACCTGGCGTCACCGGCTGCCGGGAGACGGCCCCGGGCCCTGGAGGGCCGCAGTAGGCCCTGATCGCAGGAAGCAGATACTGTGCACCGGGTCGGGCCCATCACAGAATGTGTGTCATCTCATCCAGCGCCACCAGGAGGACAGACACTGCCAATATCGAGTGGGAACTCTGTGCATCCCAAACAAAATCGGACCGGGCAGGTCCTGAAAGCAGCGGGTTCCTAAACCGGCGGCTGCACTGCCTCTGCCCTGGGGACCGGCCTCCAATCCGAGGGAAGAGCACCTGCCCCAGGCTGACAGCCGGCTCCACCCAGACAGTCGCCCCCCAGAGGGCCCGCGCAGCCGGGTCTGAAAGGAGAGCACACGCCGGATGGTCCAGCCGCCCGGGCGGGCAGACGGTCAGACACGGCCACGTCGGCGTCTGCACGGTGGCTTCCGCCATGGCCATGCGATCAGGCTTGGCAAGAAGAGGACAAAGCAAAGCCAGGACGGCGCGCAGGCAGCCGGCCGAGGAGCAGCGGAGTGCAAGTCCCCCACCCCGCACGAAGGCTCACCGTGGCGTCTGGGCTACAAGGGGGTCTCGCAGGAAGACCCGCTGCCCGCCGTCGGCCGCGGCCCCAGTGCCCAGGCTGCCGGTTCCCAGAATGTCGCCGTGTGCGAGGAGCAAGCTGCTTCTGGGCGGAGGAGACCCGAGTCCCGCCAGCAGCCCCCTGGCCAGTTCTCCGCATCCGCTGTATGAAGTACCCACTTTCTGAAAAACCTGGTGCGGCTTCTTGACCCTGACAGGTGAACTCACCCCGATCTCTATAAGGACGGGGGTTCATTCACTGACAGGAACGGAGAAAACACACAGTCTGGATTGTGCGGCTCCTGCGATGCCGGGGACACATCTTGGTAACAGGGCCACAAGGCAGTGCCAGGTCCCCAGGCGAAGCCCAGGAAGCAAGTGAAGGATTCGAGATTATTTCTCTCGTGGGCACCTGGGTGGCTCTGACAGTTGAGTGTCTGACGCTTGCTTTCAGCTCAGGTCATGACCTCAGACCTGGAGGCTGAGCCTCTCATCAGGCTCTGCATTCCGTGGGGCATCTTCTTGCGATTCCCTCTCCTGCTACCCCTCCCTGTTTGTGCGCGCTCTCTCTCTCCAAACATCATCTTTTTCAAAAAAGATGATGTTTTTCCCTTCTACTATTTTTTCAACATTTTATCAACTTCATAGATTCTGGGATTTCTAATTCTAACAATATAGCTAATTAAGCCTCTTGAAAATAATTATGCTTCTATAAAATACTTACCTATATTTTTAGAGGCACAGTTGCACTTTCAAGAAAATAAAACACTATGATCAGGAGCAAACACTATGGCTGTTGTTAAAGCCCGAGACATAAGCTATGGCTGCCCCTTCCACACCTGTCTCTGCTGGGAGTCCACAGACCACACAGTGAGCAGGAAATAGGCACGAGGCCCTCAACAGGTAGAGTACCGGGACTGGGACCTTTGTGAAAGTCTAGACTCCTGAAAGGCCACTTCCTCATCAGGAGAATGAGCTGGCACAGAGACTCGCCCAGAGCGTGTGGTCGTCTCAGCCCCTGCTCAGCCCCTGCTCAGACAGACAGCCTGAGACTCTGCACCCTGCTCCGGTCCCCTCGGAAGTCTGTGTTGCACTTGACACCACTGGCATCCTGGACTGGAAAATCCCAGGCCAAGAATTTAACTAGAAGCCCTCGTCTTGGCAGTCCCGGGGACTTTCCAGACAATGCGCACCCCTAGAAGAACGCACCCCCAGGCCAGCCCCTCAGGATCCCTACAGATTCAGAGCAGCCCAAGAAGGCACGTGTAATAACACAGGATGAAATGCACACTGACACCAGTGCGTCTGAGTGTGCGCCGGTCAGAGGACGGGACCCCAGAGTGAGAAGACCAATGACTGCAGACACTAGAAGCTTTAAAATACTCAAAAAAATGAACGCTGGAATAAAAAATGATCAAGCAAAAAAGACCACCAAATTTACCAGGAATGTCCTTAAAAGAACCAAATAAAATTCCTAGAAATACAACTTATGACTGTTGAAATAAGAAAAATCTCAGTTGGCAATTTTACAGCAGATTGGAAACAACTGGAAAAATTCGGCCCCTGGAATGAAGGTGTAAGGAAGTGGCCAGAGAGCGGCAGAGACGTACAGAGATGGAGAATGGGGGGGATCCTGCCCCCAGCCCCGGAGGTGCAGGGGGAGGCAGAGGCTATGGGAGAGGTCGGGGTCGGCTCACACAATCTCGAAGGATTCTGAAGTCAGACAGCTTTAACGGTGTCTGAGAGCTTTCTCCAATGTATTGACACTAAAACTGGATATTGCAGATGATGTCTGGGAGTAATTTATGAAGGGGGAGCCAAAGGCAGGAGGCTCAGCTCAGGGAAACGGCCTGGACCCAAAGTCAGGGGCGGATGGCATTAAAACGGTAAGAAGCGAGGGGCAGCAAGAATGCGCAGCGAACACAGCGCACTCACCGTGTGCCCGTCTCCAAAGTGCTTCCCAAGCACGAACTTGGTTATGCCTCACGGCCGACGACGCAGGGACAGCCCCTCACCCAGGCCTTGTACCGTCTCCCTTCTTTTTCTCGTTTTAATGATTTTATTTATTTGCAAGAGAGTGCAGAGGAGTGTGCGCAGGGGAGCGTGCACAGGGGGAGGCAGAGGCAGAAGGACAGAATCTCCAGCACACTCCACGCTCACTGCAGAGCCTGACGTGGGGCTCGATCCCACAACCCTGAGATCATGACCTCAGCCGAAACCAGGAGGTGGACATTCAACCGACTGGGCCAGCCAGGCACTCTGGTTGCCCCTCTTTTCACTCAAGTGACCAGAGCCCAGGGGACAGATAAGGTCCACCGTGGTGCGTGCAGGGTCACCTGGGTCGGCTCTGCCACCAGGCCGATCCCGACCCACGTCCGCATCCGCCTTCCAGGGGCCGGACGGCCTTGGAGAAGTAACCTGCCTTCCCCGCACGCCAGCACCTCTGTGACCTCAGGGACTGTGGCGAGGATGCCCGGCGGCTGAAGGAAAGCAAGTTTAACAGGTCGGCTTGCACACAGGCAGCGGCACCTCTGCTCCCTCGGGCCGGGTCTGAAAGCAAGTGTCCCACACTCCCTGCGGGACAGGCCCACCGGCCAGGGGTGGAGCCACGTAAGCTCAGACAGGCATGCTCTCCGAGGGGGCCCCCCGTCCCAGAGCGCAGCCCAGCACGCTGCCCTCCCGGGAGCTCCTGGCATCGTCTCCCGAGGCTTCCCAAGCATCCCAGGGACATGTGCACGTAGCCCCACCACCATGTCGCCCAGGCCCTGCAGACACACGTCCTTGGACCCATGGCCCCCTGTCACCTTTGCAAACTTCCTTCAGGGGACCACTTTTCCGCAGCTGTGGTCAGGAACACGCCTGAACTCCCAAGCCGGCTCCCAGTGAGGCCGCCCGCAGCGCTGTCTCCTCCGTCCACAGCTCTGCCTAGTGGGACACTCGGCACCAGCAACCCAGCAGGACGCAGCCAAGCCTCGTCCACCCTCTGATCTCCAAGCCCGAGGCTGGGCTGGGCCGGGGCTGCCTCTCTAGGGGGCGCTGGGCTCTGTCCGGACCTGGGTCGCCTTCTGACTACCAGAGAGGTCTGTCTGCTCATCTCAAGAACCCAAGTACAGAGACCCCCGCCTCTTTCTGGCAACCGCGCACTCGGAAGCTGGGGCCCCACGCCTGTGCCAGTGCCAAGGGTTGCACAGCACGCTGCCCAGCCTCACGCCCCGCCAGGCAGCGGGCACCCCGGCACCTCCAGCGGACCTCGTCGCTGACAGTGTGTTCAGTCCGTGGGCAGCCACTCATTTCTCGGGACCACAAAAAGGCAACAGTGACACTCGCTTGGCATCCCAGCGTTTGCTCTCTGGGCAGAGACCATCCACATTCCCATTAAAGCAGAGACGGGGTGATTCATCAGCATTAGCTCGAGCAAAAACGCCATGTGCCACCTTCAGCGACGGGTTTCTGAAATCACCATTATAAACTACTCTGGCACCCACTCATGTCAGAAAGTAATTAATACCCCCCAAAACACCGTCATACCTTCATTCTCGGATAATGCAATGATTTGCTGATTGATGTGTTTAGGTTTCTCCTACGTGCTCCGAGCGAGAACATCGAAAGCTCCCTCCGAAACATACCAGTCCACACGGCTTCTACACAGAAACACTCAGCGTGTGCAGTAAGTGTGGGGGACAGCGGGTAGAGTCTGCACGCGAGGGGCCCGGGGGAGCGGCGCTGAGCCCCGGCCTCGGCTCAGGGTGGGTACAGACGGGCGCCAGGGTCCGCTCTGCGGCTCTCAGAGGACCAAGGTGGTGGAAGGCGGCGCGTGTTCCTGACACACCCACGACACGGGTGCCGCGTGGTACCCGGAGCGCAGGGAGGACGCGGCGGCTGTGGGACCGGCGGGCGCAGCGGCATCACCCTGTGCACACGGCACGGGGACCTCGGAGCGGTCTCCTGTGGCTGCGCTTCAGTTCCCGGGATCGAAGGGGTGGCAGGACCAGCTCGGCAGGTGTCACAGAGCCGACCGTCCGCAAGCAGCTTGCCGTGAGGAGGGGGGCAGCGCGGGGACAGCGCACAGTCCAACCCGGCCCGGCCTTGTCTAGGAATCACCCTCCAACAGGAGAGACAGTGCTGTGCTTCACTCCTCTCTGCCTCCTTAACTTCGGGGGGAGGGTAACGAGGGAGAACTCGGCCTCAATCCAGCACGTCCTCTTCCACGCTGTCTGCCCCGTGGGGCAAACTCCCTGCAAACGCTTCGGGTCCACGGCATCTGCACACGGCCCTCCCCCCACCCCAGGTGCACCTTGTGCCTTTGTCCCCGCGTCTGCGGACGGGCAAACGCGTCCCTGCTGCACACAGGCCGACGGCCTCCCTGCACCTGCCTCCCCTCCCCACACCGCCCAGGCTGCACCGCTCAGGGTCACCTGCCTCGTGGCTGGAACGAGAAGTCACCCGGCCCCCGATGGACAGACACCATCTCCGCCCTGTCTGTCCTCATTCACCAGTGCTCGGGCCCCTGCTCGAATCCGAGCTCCGGGACGGTGGGGCTGCACCTGCCTGCTGGGCCGGAAAGGTCAGCGGATGTTGCCCAGGAAGCTGGCTAGCTCTCCCACATCGGGGCAAGTGCCCCATCTGACTTTCCTCTTCGCAAGCAAGCCCTCTGGGGAGGCCACCTACATGTGGCTCCCTGAGTGCAACGTGGGCTCAGCAGGGTGACCGGACGTGCCTCCCCAGCCCGAGGCAAATCCAGCTCGGCTCTGCACCCAGGGCCGGGGTGCTAAGGTCACAGTCTCCCTGCCGTCGGCAAGGGCCCTTCTGGCTTCCAGGTCACTGCAGGCCCACTGTGTGCCCCCGAGTCATTGCTGGGGGACACCTGCACGGTGGCCACTGCCCCGCTCCTTGGCCCTGTCTTCCTGGTTCATGCACACGCCGTCACTTTTCTCCTGCTCCAGGCGCGGCACACGGCTGTGGGGCTGCTTCCTGCACGAGGAGCCCAGCAGAGGGGACGGGTCAGGGCAGAGTGAAGGCGTACATAAACACCCCCCTCGCAGCAACCCTGTGCTGGCCCAGAGGGCGGGGCTCCTCTCCTCCGTGTGTGCGTCTGGCTCCTCGTCGGCACCAGCACTTGGCTTACACTAATTAGTACGAAGTCGACCCAACTTGAAACCTAGAGATCGCACATTTGTCTGCGGTCCCCCACACGCCCTCCAGTCGGCAGTGGGCCTGCCCCTGCTCCTGATGTCCCTTGGGCCAGGAGCTGGGGGTGTCTGTGGACATCACCAGCCCCAGTGGCCAGCCTTGAGGGGGAAGAAGAGGGTAAAGGGCAACTCTAGCAAAAGGAAATCATTACGAAGCATGAAACAGACTCATACTGGTGCACAGGAAAGTATCCTCTTTGTGAAAAGGAAAAATAAAACAAAACAAAATGGCAAGGAAAGGCAAATGGAAGGGAGCAGTTTGAGTGACAAGAAGAAAAAAATGAACAGCTCGGAAATTGAGCCCTCTGCTCCAAACGGTCGCTGTGACCCCGCTATGAGCACCCGACCCCAGCAAGCGTGCCCTCACACACCTCAAGGAAGTTCTCGTTAGGCGCCCGATTCAAGAACAGCACCTGACTTCATGAAGTCACAACGCTCAGTGTGAAAGGCCTCCGATTTGCACCTATCCGAGCGCAAATTAAAACCCAACTTCAAAACAAACTATTTTCATTTCCCATATCTTTTTTTTTAAATCTTTTTTTTTTAAAGATTTTATTTATCTATTTGACAGAGAGAGAGAGAGAGATTACAAGTAGGCAGAGGCAAGCGGGGGGGGGGGGAAGCAGGCTCCCCGCTGAGCAGGGAGCCCGATGTGGGGCTGGACCCCAGGACCTTGAGATCATGACCGGAGCCGAAGGCAGCCGCTCAACCCACTGAGCCCCCCAGGCGTCCTCCCCTATCTTTTCAAAAGTAATTGTGATTACTTCAAATTCCTACAGATGGGTCAGAAAAAGAGAAAAAATTAGAAACAACAAATGCTCTTTACAGAAATGAAAGATTAAAACCAAAACCCGTACGAAATGTGCAGAGTCCCTGAATTAAACACCAGAGGATCTTGTACTAATTAAGTTGAGTCAGCGTCAGATGGAAAGGCCACATTCAAACACCAGACGCTTTATCAGGTGGAGCGCTTGAAAGTGGGGATTTTGTATTCAATACGGCAAAAGAGGTGATCAGTGAGGTCAGTGGGTCCAGCGGCCCTGGAGCAGGAAGTCCTAGCCAAGTGCACTAAGTCAGCTCATGGAAATTCACAGGCAAACCGCACACACACCGTGGTCAGGAAAGCTCACACAGGCCTAGCGTGAGCCCTCGAGAACCCCGCGCCCGGGCCGGAGACCCCTCCCCACGGAGCCCTCCCGCAGCCCCCGGCCTGCCCTACAGCGGCCCGCCCAGCCCAGCCCCGGACGTGGTAAGGGCTGCGCCTGGCCACTCATCCTTTCACCCTGGGCAGAGCAAGGGGACCCGTTCTCTGCACCTTTTGTTGGCAGCAGACACGAAACCCCGGACGGGCTGCAAATGGCTGAGCATTTCCTCCCTCCCGCTCACCTTGCACACACTTACCCACACCCCGCACTCTGGGCCCTGACTGTTTAGTCCCCTGGTTCATTCCCTCGTGTTTAACCTTGAAACCCGGTTGCAAGTGCTCCGACATCAGAGCCTACAGACGGCGGCGGGCACAGCGCCGGCTCCTGGCGGGCGTGCGCTTTGATGGGCTCGGGGGCAGAGCCAGCTGGCTGCGAGACGCCGTTGCCCGGGGAACGGCCACTGAAGTGTGTGGTCGAGTGGGCACGGAGGCCCTCGGCAGCCGCCGCGGTGCGCGGGGAAGCCCAGCTGGTGCCCATTAATGCTCTCGGTATGGCAGGGACGCGGAGCCAGTGCCAAGAGCCTGACTCTGCCCGCCGACGAACAGGCTTATCTCACTGCCTCCCTAATGAACGACCCCCGAACGCGGAGCGCATGGAGAGGCATCTCAAGGATGTGCCCTAATTAAACGACACCGGTCGGCTGAGCACAGGGGCGCAGCCCTGCAGCCTGCAGAATGTCCCACCTCCCACCTACTGTACACTCCCCTCTCTCCTCTCCTCCTGTCACTTAAAATGGCTTAAAATGCAAAAAGAGGGTGGGGGTGAATTCTGAACACACAGAGGTAAAAGATGCATTTTAAACGCCTATTTGATCACCAATCTTTCTAAAACGCACAGGGCAACTGTGTTTGAAATCCCGGATCTCCCATGAGATGCAGAGACCCCAGATTCCTCGGGGGCTCAGTGACATTTTCTGTACGTCCACACTTCTGCTTTGACCACCTCCACGTGCTCAGGGATCTACAAATACCAAAGGGGCTTGGGGGGGTCAAAGAGGGCGTCTTCCCACGACAGCCTGCTGCGGGCCCAGGACAGGGCGCCGAGCCACGGCTGGGCTTGCTCAGTGTAGGCGCGGCGTGGCCGGAGGTGTCACCGCCTGCCGCACACCCGAGCACCACCGGCCAGCCGACACATGGCCCCGGCTCGGTTCTGGAACACAGGGCTCGAGCGATGGGGAAAGCAGACTCCGGAGCGGGAAGACCCGTGTTGGAAGCCGAGGGCCAACTTAGCTGCTCTGTGACCTCAAGGAAGTGTCTTCCCATCAATGGCACAGGAGTGACCTCTCTGCGGGTGAGCCTTAGCGGGTGAAGCCCTAGAGATCCGCACAGAGTGGGCACACGCCAGCTCCCGGCTCCTGCCCTCCAGCTGCCCCATCTGGGGTGTGGACGCAGAACCATCACACACGCCGGGTGTCGGCCGGCACTCCCTCTTTCCTGCCCCGTCTGCTCGGTCTGCCATCACACGATCACATGCTGTCTCCTTCCCACCCTCGGTCCCAGGGAAACCCGTGGGTTCCGGTCCAGCTCCCGGCGCGCAAGCGTCCTCTGAGGTGTGTTCTGTCTTCACCTCAGTGACTCGGGAAGCAGCTCCGTGAGCCCAGAGACAAGGCGGCATGGCCTCGGCACCAGGGGCACCCTAGGCCCCCTTGTGCCTCACAGGGCACCCTCGGAGCACAGGCCCAGAACCCCACCGGCCCCGCGCCAGGAGAACCGGGCTACTTTTGTGTTCGTGTGCCCAGCACACATGTGCCCTGGCTCCCATCCAGCGTGGGATCCAGCCACCCGCTCGCTGAGTGCCCACCTTCTGTCAGACCCTGCACCTTCCCAAGGGGAAGATGATGCTAAGGACCCCCCGCAGGAACCCGAGCAGGGAAGGGCCCCGTGCCCCCACCCATGCCCCTCCCCCTAGGCTCTGCTGCGCTCTCGGCGTGCTCACAGCACTCCTGAGTCCCTTCTCTTTCTCTCCACCGAGAACCGTTCCTACAAGGTGACCCAGACGTGTCTGTGTGGTCACGGACAGGTGCGCGTGAACTGCTAGCACACAGCTCGGCCACCACTCCGAGCCGAGGCTTTGTGGCGAGAGTATGAGAATCCTCTGGAATCCCCAGGCTGGTTGGCGTTTGATGTGGGGTGAGAATCCGAGGAGGTGAATGTGGACGCGAGGAGCCAGTGCCCGGGGCGGGGGAAGGCAGCAGGGAGGAGGGGGCCGCACGTGACCCTGAAACACGGCTTTTATTTCTGTCTGCCGGTTCCTGCGACGCAGAGCGAGGGATGGGATTGTTCACCTTCCGCTTCTGCTGACTGCGGACCGAGGCCCTCTCAACCACAGACCGCTCTCTCGTCGAGAAACAAAAAAGTGATCCAAACACTGGATTTTAAGCATACTTTGGGGTCCATTTACTAGTTTCTGAGATTTCATTTAAATTACTGAACTCCTTGGACAGTAACCACAGGAGGGACAAGCCGAGGACGGTCAGGTGGCAGCGGAGGAGGGGTCTTCGGTCATTTGGTCTGCCCGGGCCTCCAGAAAAAGCTCTTTTGCCGTCTGCCTGGCAGGATCGAGCAAACAGCGGCCCCAGCGATGCAGGAACACTACCGGTAGGGGAACAGAAAGCTCTGCCGTCACAGAGCCGGGCCACCGCGTGGTCCTAGCAGAATGGATGCGGATGCAGAGGCAGATGTGGGAGGGAATCTGTCGCTAAGCAACAGGCCCCGCTCCCCCTCCCTCCGCGGGCCCTCAGGGTGTCGCGGGGGGACCTGTCACCAGGGATGGCAGCCACTTGACTCGAGTGCAAACGTGAAGGTCCCAGGGGACAACACCGACCTTGCAACCGTCCCCGAGCCGAGCGGCCGCCCGAGAGCACGACAGACGGCAGCGTCGAGAGGGCACCCGCTCCCCGCGGGCCCGACCTCTGTGCGCAGATGCATCGTGTGCGGAACACGGAACCGGGGACGATGGGCCTTCCTGACAGTTTGCGGGGAGGGGGCTTTCTCAGGAGAGTCCAGGCGGGGGCCGGGGGGGCTTCCAGCCAGTGTGCCCAGCACGCAGTTTCAGGGGACGTGTCCCGGGCACACACGGAGGTGGGGACGCCACCCTCTTGCCCACCGGGGCGCAGGCACCTCCCACCTCCCCTGAGGACGAGGCGGTGCTCCGAGTCTCTGGTCTCCTGCAGGCCCGGTGGTGGGAGTCTCATCCCCCACTACCTCCCACCTCCCCTGAGGACGAGGCGGTGCTCCGAGTCCCTGGTCTCCTGCAGGCCCGGTGGTGGGAGTCTCATCCCCCACTACCTCCCACCTCCCCTGAGGACGAGGCGGTGCTCCGAGTCCCT
>CM053610.1:115315695-115333538 GCA_028646535.1 Procyon lotor
ACCTGGGGACCCCTCTCTAGGACGGCAGCTGGATGTGTAGGTCAAAACCTTCCCACGAAGGCTACTGCAGGCCCAGCGGGCTCCACTGGCAACTTCTACCAAACACTTAAGGAAGAAATGATACCAAAACTAGGGAAATGTGGTAAAAGAACAAAAACCTACAGGCCAGCATCCCTCCATGAACACAGATGCAAAAATTCCAAATAAAATTTTAGCAAATAAAATCCAACAGTATATAAAAAGGGCAATGCTCCATGAGTGGGGTCTGTCTCATGAATGCAAGGTTGGGTTAATATTTAAAAACCTATCAACGTAATTCATAATATTAACAAAAAATGAAAAACCCAGGATCATCCCAGGATCAAGCCCTGCCAATGCTAATTTAGATCTGGATCCTCCACCCCAAGCAGAGCCTCTCCCCGCTACAGGCCTGACCCAGCCCCGCGGGCAGAGGACATGGTGTCCTATCTTGCCCGCCGTCAGCCTTCTCCTCCGCCCTGCTCTTCCAGGGCTGGGCCGGAGGGCGAGGGGAGGGCAGCGTCTCGGGACTGGGGTCACCGCAGCCCACTTCCTCAGCAGGAGTCCACTGTGGCTTGGGTGGCCTCGAGAGGAGGGGCTGGGCCAGGTTCCCCCGAGAAAGGCTGCAGGGCCTGCCTGCCCTACTGCTTCTAAAGCAGGAGACGCCATCTCCGCCAGATGCCTCACCAGAGCGTTTCCGTCCCTAGAATAAGACAATCAGCTAAAACAGTCAATCGAAGACTAGTCTGTTAGCTCATTGTTACATTATCCCCAGAATTATGGGGATGTCCCCAAACCACACAGCAGGAGGACACGACGTAGTGAAGTAGCAGTAAGTAACGAGAGCTGAAGGAAGAGGATCAGGTAATCAGTCCAGGCAGCCAGAGGGAGAGGTGCCCCCCAGGGTCACCCCCAAGCCTCGGCCGCGTGACTCCAGCGCCCTGTCCTCGTACGGGACAGCAGGACACACATCTTGATTTCAGGCTACACTTACGGTCCACTCATGGGAGCGGATCTCTTGGACCAAATCTTCCCTTCCAGTCAAAACTCTTGGCTGTGCTCCCTCGGGGTCCCTACGGCACAGACACATGTCCCCAACACACTGCTCCCTCCTGACGGGTTACGTCTCAAACGACAGTCACCAGAAGGATCTTCCACAAAGGGAGAGGGTCCTAGGCAGTGGGCGTCACCCATGCCCAGCCACACCCCCTACGCCGCTCAGCCCCAGGGGGGGCTTACGGACCTTCCCCTTCCCCCCCCAAGCAGTACACCTTTCCAGAAGCTTCCCGATGGTAAATATTAAAGAAGTTACAACTGTGCCTCTAATTGCACCTCTGGACACACAATCGTGACTCTGAGCAAATATGTCTCTATAAGGGCTCCTTTACATCACTGTTCAAACATTCAAAAAAGCAGAATGAGCCAAAGATCTGCTGAGAGGGCTGGGCTAGGTAATGATGACGGAGTCATGAGCCAGACTATCTTGCCGCCATTAAAAATGTAGCGGAAGATCAGTCACTGTATGAGAAAGCAGTCACGACATACAGTAAATAAAAAGCAGATTGGAAAAGGGCATGTACCAATGGAGCCCATTTCTGCAAACACAGGCACACATGTGTACACATGTATTGTGCACGTGTGTGTTTCCATGTGTACACACTTGCTGCGAGGGCACAGAACACCCCTGGAAACAGATGTGACAAAGTCAGGGAGTGGTGACCTGGGTGACCAAGGAGAGGTAAGACAGTGGGTGACACCCGTTTTCTTCGTTGAGCTTTTCTGCACAGCCTTCTGACATTCTTCTCAATAAGGACTCCTTTTACATCAAATCTCGTAGATGAAAAAGCATAAACTCCATAAGAAACATTACAAAACTCTCGGGGGTGACTACAGTCCCCACTCCAGGGTCTTGACTTCACAACCGGCACGTCACCCAAGCTCTCTGATCAAAGCCTCCTCGACTAGAAAACGAGGGGGTTTACAACATAACCTGCAAGTTTCCTGCCTGTCTTAAAAAGCTAACGGCTAATGATAATCATATCTTATTTTTTAAGTCCCCAAAATGTACAGAGGGTGCACACAGACTGAAGCTTGAAGGCAACTTTTCGGAATCAGTGCTCAGCCCCACTCCCTGCCCACCTGGAGAGAGGGAAGCAGGTACCCGGTGTTAAGAATAATCACGTACCCTCTCCACTCTCTCTATGCAGGTGGCTCTGAAATCCAGTCACGGCTGGAAAGGTTTCTTCTTTAAGACTTGCCCGCTGCCCCTGACAAGTTACAGGTTACGGTAGGTACACAATAAATACGACCTGATTCATCACACTACCTTGAAATGCAGAGCCTAAGCGAACCGCTAAATGCCTCTGCAGGCTCGTGCTGGAGAGCCACATGCTCGTGCATGTTCAGCTTGTGCTGAAGCCCGGCTTCTTTACTGCGGAGGGAGAGCCCCAGCACTGATGTCTTCCTGGCACACTATCCCTCCCTCACCATTCAGTCGTCATGCCAACTCATGGTGGAGAAAAGGAAAGAAATCCAAAACTACCACTTAGAGAGGTAAATCCTCTCAAAAATCTCACCTTTGAAATACTCAACAGAATGACAAGTCCATTTTTTTTTTTGAAAAAGTAAAAATCATGTCACATTCTAAATATCATCAGGATATCTTGTTTAAAACCTAGCAATTTCTGTTACTTATTTAAAAGGTGGATCTCTTTTATACTTATTAAGTGGATTTTTTTTTTTTTTGGCTAAGAATCAGGTGATGTGAATAGTGATGGAAGGCTCCACGTTCTAGACCTTTCAAATGTCTGTCAAACACAAAAATGTTGAGAACTTGGGGCAAATCTTTAAATTTAGCATTATAATTAGCTTCAACGTTATGTAACTTAAAGTAGCTTTTCTTGACACCCATCTGTCCAAATCCCCAAAACAAAAGACAAGCGAAACGTTTCAACAAATAATTGCACAGCGTGTCTCGAAGATGGAAGATGCCCATCTTCCTAGGCATGGTCTTAGAGTATTTTTACTGACTTCCATCATGCTAGTTACTTAAGTACTTTGACAAGTGTGACAAGCTTGCACAGTGCATTGGGGATCAAGAGCAACATGCACCTTATAGGCATTGCCTACAAAACGCTGATTGTGTAAAAGCGACACCATTCAATACTGATGTTCGATGTTTCCCAGATCACCCAAATTATCCCATCTTTAGTAATTAGCAGTGAACACTTACTTCCTTCAACCTTCTCATCTTTGCAGGTTTTCTGGGAACTATATGAATATAACTGCAAAAGAAGAAAGAAAAGCCTAATTAGAAGGTAAACATTGAGGCGGAAGATCAGAGCCTCCTCAGAGAGGACTCGTCTTCAGCATCCCCATAAGTGAGTCCACAACAACTTGAACTAGAGTCAAGAGCAGCACATGGGACATGGATGCCCAACGGCAAGGTCAACAGCAAGGTCGCCGCAAGACAATGCCACACTGGCTGCCATTGGCAACGCCCATGGGATACCGCCTCCTGAGAGGCACTCTTGCCCTCCTATAACCTTATTAATCCAAAAGGGACTGTATTGATCATCTACTCCAACCTCCTTATTTACCAGCTCACCAAAGGGCCCAGAAGCGAGCTCCCCCAGAGCCGTGCAAACTGGCCAGAGTCCAGGCAGAGTCCCTCCCCACCCAGCTCCTCATCCTCCGCACCCTCGCCTTCTGTCGCACAGAATTACATCACCGACCCCATTCTGCCAAAACTGAACACAGGGAAATGTCGCCAGAATATCGCATATGTGGGCCCCACTAGCACAACTTTTGACAGTTGGGGACTTTCGGAGAGCCCTCCGTGTGCCCCAGAAATAGAACAGGCACTTTTTCATGATAATAATAAACACCTTAATTTTACATCTTTTAAAGTTTCTTCCTGAGTTAAAAAAATCACGTATCTGAGATTGTTGCTGCTGTTGACAGTCTTAGCAACATTCAGAGAAGGACTGATGTCGACAGCTGGAAGGAAAAGGAACCAGGGAGGATCGAGTAGAGTCCGGAGCCGCAAGTCAGATGCCGACAGAGGCCAGGCAGGTCAGGAGACGCTTGCCCAGGAAAGCGCTGGTGGGGACTGCGGTGAGCGTGAGCCCCTTCCCGCCGGGGTGAGCCCTGCTCGTTGCTCCAGGGCCGTTTTCACGTGGACATGCAGGCAACTAAAAACTCAGTCCCTTTGAACAATCAAATCTTCTGTTTTCAATAAAACTGAAATTTCGTACTATTACGTAAACCCCCTGGTTATAAAATGTCCCAGCAATTCACGTCTCTGAAAACGGTGTGACCCAAAGCAGACATGGTACCCTTGGAGCTCTGGCCCCACCCTTCTCGTGGCCCTTGTACACGCGCTCCTTCCGGTTTGGGCCCCCAAATTCCATGTTTGATGACGAACACTAATCCCCAAATGAGACGATTTATTCTCATCATTAAGTGGAAACAAAAAGTAAAACCCAATGCATGGGGCACCCAGGTGGCACGGTCGGTCGGGCATTCCAACAATCGGTCTCGGCGTGGGTCGTGGTCTCAGGGCCACGGGGTCAAGCCCCACATAGGGCTCCATGCTCGGCACGGACCCTGTGTGGGCAGCCGCAGACCAGCTGGAGTGAGTGGACCAAACGGGGCTCGGACTCGCGTCCCCTGGACACCTACGAAGGGTTGAGAGCCCTGCAGGTGGACAGGCTGAGTAACGCTTGAGAAAGAGCTTGAGCAATGGGTCCTGAAACTCGCTGGTACGTGACTGCGCATGTAGACATAATTGGCACAATACAGCTAGGCCTCGCCATAAATCTGTTGGGGTCTGCGATGTTTTTGCTGGTCTGCAAACTACATCCGACGTTCTTTTGAAGCATGTGCACCTGGTATAAACAACCTATCCACCAGCTAGAGAGTCAGCCTTGAACGCCTGGGATAGAGACAGTGGGGAAGCTTGAAGAGTTTCTCGTGCTTGCAGAATAAGCGCTTCCTTATCATTGTTTCACTCATGCTATCTAATGCTGTAGAACTTTGAATAAAGTGGCACTGCTTGGACATCGCCCACTGTGTCCCTCCTGTCCCCATCTCTTTACCTCTCTATTATTTCCCCATCCCCTTACCCTCGGAGCCCTGGACGAGTTGCCGCACAGCACGCGACACTCTGCTTGGGACTCTCTCTCTCTGCCCCTCCCACTCATACTCTCTCTGTGTCTGCCTCTAAGATAAATCTTTTTTTTTAAAAAAGTAAAAATAAATGCAGAAAAACTAAGGCATAAAAAGATCCTACAAAAACACAAAATGCTCTTTATCGTTTCAGTGTTTCGTTCCCCAAAACCCACACAAATACAACAGAGAGAGAGAACAAGTAATTCCTCAGAGATTCAGTGAACTGGGGTCTTCAGGCCGATGCCTGGAGAAGGGCTTCCTTGGGTGTGGGTTCCCTTGGGGGGGAGGGGGAGGAGCAGGCGTTTGAGCAGAAACTGGACATCAGCACGCAATGTCACTCCATGCTGCTTCCAGAGAAGGAAGGAAAGGAGGAAGGCGCCCGTTTGAATCAAGCCAGGCATTTTAAAGTACTGCATGCATTAAATTCTCACAGCACCACATTAAATATGAACCAACCCCATTTTATTGATGAGGACATGGATCTTCAGCAACGTCATGAAACTGGCTAAATCCTGTTGAGATGGGAAAAGCCAGGATTCAATGCAACCCAGGCCCTCTGTCCCAGAGACCCATTCCTGACACTCTGGTTCAGCTGCCTCCTCCTCCTGATAGCCACTGTCCTCAGGACCCAAACGGCTGGCAAGGAGACAGAGGGAAAGGTTGGGTGCAGGTGAACTACGATAGTGCGATTTAAAGCTCTTTCAAATCGTAAATCAACAACAAACTCATAAGGCAAACAGGAAAAATTCCTGGTATAATCCAAATTTTGGGGGGTCTCCCCAATCATGGGCATACACACTCCATGTCCTGATTTACATTCTTTTGTGAATATAGTTTTCTCCCAAAAGAAATCATGAGTTCTAGGTTTTACTGGGCATTTTTTTGAAAAGTAATTACTAGCCTATATTTTGATTTGTAGAAGAAAAACTTCTGTTCTTCATCTCAAATTCATTCGTTCCAGAAAAGGTAGGGTGTGCATAATGATTGGATTCTATATGGGCTTGATGGTGTTTGTCTTTTCAATGTACTCTTTTGCAGCCATTATTATGAGAAGAGCCCCAGGATGGCTAACACATCATCAGGTTTCCCTGCAAAGTTCATTTGCTGGTGGCACCATTAGAAGATTATTTGCTGGAGAAAATTAACTTTTACTGCTCAGTGGCTCAGTAATTACAGACTGTACATATTCCAACAAGTGCTAGCTTACTGATACCAGCAGAAATCCAACCAAAAGATTTGTCAGAGCTTTAGTCACCAAAGTCTGGATTCCGATTTCATACTTCATTGGTCTAAAAAGTAGTGAAGAAAATGGAATTTAAATGTCTCTCCGTGATGAACTTCCCAGGCAAAGAACACCCATTTACGTACACCACTGAAGGTACATGAATAATTCCAGAGAATCGAGGACATGGGGGAATCCCACTGACCCTCCTTGCTCCCTGCCCCCCACCAATGATCTCACCACGCTGCCTCCCTCACAGAAAGCACCCACAAACCTGAAGAGACACAGGAAGAGAAATGCCTCAGAGGGTCAGTATTTCGACCATGTGTCCAAAACATTCCAAATAAACTATGACAGTTTCCCTACCAAATCAAGAGTCTAACAGGGTCTATTAGGACAGAGGAAGAGGAGCACGTACCGGGCACGTTTGAGCATGTTGGCCCGTGCTTCCGGGATTCCTTCCTCATCCACTCACACGTAACACACACACTGATTTTACAAGGGAATGTTGAGGGGAGGATTAAAATATTACTTTTCATTATACACACGTTGAAAAGGATTTTAAAGTCAATTTTAGCAGCAACATAGTCTCCTACCTGAACACTGGATTCTGCAGGAAGTCAGAATTGGGCTTACGGAGTGTCTAAGTCCGCTGGGGTGATGGTAGCAAGGACCCCCAGACCGAGCGGAGTCAACAACAGACATCCCTGTCTCACAGCTCTGGAGGCTGGGGGTCGGAGATGAGGTGCCTGTGTGCTTGGGTTCTGGCCAGGGCCCTCGGCCTGGCCCCTGGACGGCTGCCTTCTCGCATGTCCTCATGTGGCAGCGAGGGCACCGAGCTCTCCGGGGTCCCTTTTACAAGGACACTCATCCCATTCATGGCCAGTTCACCTCCCAAAAGCCCCACCTCCTGACACCCACACTGGGGATTAGGTTTCAACACGGGAATTTTGGGAGGACACAATAATTCCATTTACAGCACGAATATATATCATATATATATATATCTATATATGATATAGCATATAATCAAGCCCGAAAAGAATCATCACAAAATCAGACATCTATAAAGGAATATGTTCTTGTCAGTGAGGCCTTACACACAACAGGATTAGCACTGTAATGAACTTAACTCAAAATGTCATGGCATTAATTCAATACCTCTTGGCAACTCAGATGTCCGTGAATTAAGATTTTCCTTCAAAAACAATAGGATGTTTAATTTGCATCTTTGAAGATGCAATTAAGAATTCAGGTCACAAGCCAACTTGCTCACAAAACTACACTATCTGGGTGGGCCCCAAATCTCACGTGACTTCCTGAATCCGGAGTGCCTTTGGGCGAGCAGCCTGCAGAAAATGAGCACAGCAGCCCTCTCCGAAGAATCTCACCTGTACCTCAACACTGGAGGAATTTCCTCAACTAAAACCCGTATAAAACGAGCCACAGACAGTCAAAGGTAAACTAACAAGGAGATTATGCTCTCAATTGAGAAAAAATGACTAAAATAACAGAAAAAGGAAACCGGTTTCCAACACAGGCATCACAGAGGCAAGAAGGACAATATTTCAATAAAAGCAAGCGTGAAAGTACATGCAGGACCACGAAACTCTAGAGAACAACACACATAATTTGAAAAAGAACCAGGGAGAATTTTTAGAAATGAAAAATTAAATAATTTAAATTTAAAACTCAATGGGTTGGTTTGATAGCATCTTATACACAGCAGAAAAATTAGCCAAAAGATGGATGTCAACCAACTACCTAAAGGACAGCACAAAGATAAAAGAGAGAAGTTTGGGACAGAGAGGAAGACTCCCGGAGGTCAGCGTCAGTGAGAAAGGCCAACCCACGTCAACTCCAAGGCAGAAAACCCAGAAAGCGTAAGACAGAGGCATCCTCTGAAGACAATGGCTATTGAAAGTCACCACACCAGGCTCTAGAAAGTTCAATCAATCTGCTGCTTGGACATATCGCTTAAACCACAGTACACTGAGGTTAAAGAAATTATATTTAATACCCAGAAAAGATAAAATATTACTTTCAAATAAGTAAATTATGATAACCGCTTTCTCATCAGCAACCTCGAAGTTAAAAAAAAAACAGTAGAAAAACACATGCCAGGGCCCCCAGGAGGTGCAGCCCATTAAGTGTACATCTCATGGTTTCTGCTCAGATTATGATCTCTGGGTTGTGAGATGGAGCCCCGAGTTGGGCTCCACACTTAGCGGAAAGTCTGCTTGGGATCCTCTCTCCCCCTCTGCCCCTCCCCCAACTTGTTTTCTCTTCTCTCTCTCTCTCTCTCAAATAAATAAAAAAATAATATCTTCCCCAAATAAAGAAAGGAAAAAGAAAACACCTTCTGTGGACTGAAGGGCCCTGTCATTCCATCCCTGGGGACCATGGACTAAGTAACTCTGATCAACCTGTGCACTAAAAACTAATGGAATTGGACAAAATGACATTTTCTCGAAACATAAGACAACTAACAGAATAATGAGGAATTACCAGGCAAAGATCCAGGAAATAAAGAAAATCCAAATCTGTGAGCCCACCATCTGGGGCCACTGCAGCCCAGGCCTTACTGCCCACTGCGGACAGATGACCGAGAGGCTGAACCACGTCTTTGACAGGCTCTGTGGCCAGTGGGCAGAAGCACTTGCTCAGGCCACACCAGCAATGGGGCTCCTTGTGAACTACCCGTCTTTGTGACCTGGGGCCCCAGTGGGGTCCATCCTGTCCTCAAGCCATCTGAGTGGCCCAAATCATTGCACACTCTGAAATTGTATTAAGGTGATCACGAATAGTTGGTGACATGTATCTGGCCAAAACACACAAAAATCAACTTTGGCAAAAGACGGTATTGCCCTAGGCCTCAAATTACTTCTGCAAATAAGTTTTGAAAGGACTGTCTGGCACATGAAGATAATGAGGCAGACAGAGACAGAAGAACCCTAGGAGCATCAGCATCAGCGGGGCTCCCTCCCAGATCCCTGGTGCTGGGGAGTGACCTATGGAGAGCCTCCCACAGCAGGGCTGGAGCTCCCTGCCTTGGCCTTGGGAGTGAGCCTGGAAGCACCCACCCCAGTCGGGCCTTCAGATGACGGTAGCTGGCATGCCGATCGCAACCTCACGAGAGTCTCAGAGCTGGAACCACCCGGCTAAGCTGCTCCTGAATTCCTGATCCCAGAAACCGTGAGATAATAAAGCTGTTTTAAGCCACAAAGCTTGGGGTGATTGGTTATATGGCAGCAGGTAACCGAAGCACCCTCCCAGAGAGTCTTACCTATATGCACCATCGGACAAGCGAAAGAATGTTTATAACAGTTGTTTATTTCAGCATAAAATCCAGAACAACCCAAATTAGCCATCAACAGATCGGCTAAGTAAACTGGCATTTTAGTCGATGAAAGGGCACATGGCCATAAAGGTGAACGACCCACAGCTACACACTGTGGATGCGGATGAAACTCACAGCCTATTATCACGTGGAAAAGCAAGCAACAGAAAACCAAAAGTACACACACGAGAACACTGCAAAATCTGTCCTTTGAGGATCGATTACCTGGAAGGATGACACAAAAGCCAAAATAATGGTCAGGTATGGGAAAGGGACAGGGATGGAGGTGGTAGATTTTCAAACACCAGTCATGTCCTCGCTTGACCCTCAGTGCGGGTTACACAGGTTTGCCTACACTCTGCACAGAATTGTACACATGGCTGTTTATACAATACGTTCCACAATAAAAGAAATGAGTTAGCAGTGGGGTCAACACAGGCAGAGTGCCTTTTAAAGGCAGACACAAGAAACGGGTGATGCCACAGACCAGGAATTCGCGAAGGATAAGAAACAGCTCCCCCCTTGCATTTTGTCAAGAAGCCATCTCAGAGCTCTCCCCTAGGAGTGACCCCTTTCTCTTTTATGGTGACTTGGTTCCTACCTCCCCTGAACATCCACTCTAAAGCTCTCAAAGCCCCTACAGCACCCGACTCTGCCCCGCGGGAAGGGGCGAACATCGGCTATTGGTTGAAGAGCTGCAAGGTTGAATTTTGGGTCGCGAAGACACTTGTATAATGACAGTTACTAAGAAAGTTTAGAGAAATTGTGAGCAGCATGGGAGGACTCCCGAGAAGAAAAGCTATAAACAGAACTGTGCTGAATAACCCACAGGGTTATTCCTCGGAGGGACTGCAACACCAGTGTCGGCTAAACAAAAAAGCCTCAAACTGACGTTCCGAGAGGACACCATCCAGTACGACTAACAAGTTGAATACGGCCAATCCACGTCCATCCGGATGCCTGCGGTGACCCTGCATTTACACACAGGTGCATTGTCCCAGGACAGCTAAGTCGTCTTGGGCTCAACAGACACCGGGGAGGGGGTTTCTTGGCTCTCCGCAGACATTCAGGCTGTGCGGTAGGCCAGCCTGGCTTCACCTGCTGGGACCTGGGGATCACAACGCTTGCAGGGCCGCGTCTAACAGGAGACGCCGCTGGAGCTGCATGCATTTCACACCTTAGCAAGTGCGTGCATCCGAGCACGCCCAGCCAGGGGTGGCCCAACACGGGACTGGGGCAAGCCAAGCAGAGGGTGGCCCTGATCTGATTCCTGCCTTCCCACTGCTTCCCCAGTCCTCCCCACAGGGTAACCCCTTTCCTTCCTGCAGATCTTGCAGCCAAGGTCGGCTTCAGAGAGGCTTGCCCTCAGGGCCACTGCCTCCAGGCCCCTTCTGACACTCTGGAATACACCTGCTGGGCGCGGGCGGACGCCAGCCCTGCCCACGGCCAGCGGGAGGGGGCTGGGCGCACAGGTGCGCTGTCCTCACCAGCGAGTCCCCTGGTACAGATCGCAGGCCTGCACGCGCCGGGCCGCCGTGAGAAGGGGCGACAGCGCACCTCCCCCGCTCGCAGGGCCAAGGCGCACGGAGGGCGTCCGGGTCGCCGCACAGAGGGCAGAGGGCGGCGGGCCGCGCGCGGAGGGGGCGCCGCACTCACTCGAGCTTCTTGAAGGGCTCGCGGCCGGCCGCCACGTACTTGCCGCCGGCCTGCAGCGCCTGCAGCTCGAGCACCGGGTGCCCGCGCGTCGGCGTGAACAGGCGCCGGACGCCGAAAGGCACGTCCACCTGCTCGGTCAGCTGGTCCAGCAGCGCCTCGAAGGTGGCCACGCGGCGCCGCGGCAGCAAGAACCTCCGGCCCACGAAGAACGCGTCCCCGTTGCGGTACACCACGATGGTCTTGGCGGGCGCCGTGTCCACCAGCACGTGCGGCCCGCGCGTGCCCATGGCCGCGCCGCCCCAGGGCCCCCGGACGCCGCCCGCTGCGCTCGAGCCGGGACGCAGCCAGGGCGTGGGCGCGGGGCTGCGGCGGGACCCCGGTGCCGCCCGCGCTGACGCCAGCCGCTCGGGCCATTGTGACCCCTGCGGCCTGCGGCCCGGGGAGGGGCGGGTGGGGGAGCCGGCAGCCGGGGGAGGGGGCATCCGCGAGCCTGGCCTGGGGGGGTGGGCAGCGGAGCCCAGGGAAGGGAGGGAGCGGCTCTCTGTGATCCACCTCCCTGCCAAGGGGGTGGGAGCGGGAGGGTGCGGGGCGCCCACCCCACACTCACCACAGCCTTCCCACTGCACTTGCCAGCCGCCTGTGCAGGAGAGGGGGCGGGCTGGGGGCATCACGACTGTCTCCATAATCCACATTTGTCAAGGAGGGAGTGCATGGAACCTTCAGAGCCTGTGACAATCGCCATTACCCCTGACAGCCGGCCCACGATTTCTCACCGGTTTGACACTCAGAATGCACTCTCATTTGGGGCAGAAAGAACAATTCAGGGGCCCTGTGCCCTTGTGGAAGTTATTCCTTTTCTCGGTAGGGAGGGGCCGGTCCTCTTGAGCTGAGACAATGAATGGTTCCAGAAATACACTTTTCCAGTGGTTTTGATGGGCTTAAACTTTTAAAGGCGATAATAGGCTGTGGGTCCGTGGCCCGACAAACCTGCAGACAGAAGGTACTGAGGGCGCTGTACCTCAACCTCCTAGTGGCTTTGCACAGTCATCTTTAGGGGAGCCCCTGCCTTTCACAGCCTCAGCCAACGGTTCGCCTTCCACACGCTTCTCGGCGACAGTAAGTACAGGCACCGGTGGGTGAGGGTGACCGCTTTATTAAATCACCAGGAATCCTACTGATCTTAGAAAGATTCCTGGCTAGAAACCTGGAAGGTCTGGGTGTTAAGAGCACTTCCGGAGTCGCGCAGGACCGCGTCGTCCGGCAGCCAGCGGGGACTCAGAGGTTGGCTCGGAAGCCCGCCTTCACGGAGAACCTCATCATGGGCTTCTCGCGGGGCCGCAGCAGGCAGATGGAGCTGGGGAAGCCCTTGAGCCGCATTCGGCCCACGCCGCCGTCGGGGGAGATGGTGAGCCTCGCGTGCGTGATGACGTCCTGCAGCTCCAGGGTCAGGCTGTTGAACGAGTGACTGCCGTTGGCGGAGAGCTGAAAGACGCGCGGGGAACGGCCCTTGTGATAACGCAGGGCGAGGCCCACGGAGCCGGCCATCCCCGTGGACTCGGGCCCCGCGAACCGTGGCAGGTCCTCACTGCTAGTGAGTGGGGTGAGCACAGAGAAAAGCTGGTGGGGGGCGCAAGCCCGGGGATGCCGGCACGAACACTGGGTCCATGCTGTTTACGAAGTGGACACACTGATAGGGAAAGGGAAGCAAGTGACCTCCCAGAGGTCGCCACCCGTCACTCTGCGGGAACAACCCTCACACCCGCTCTGACCCGCAAATGACTGTCCTCCTGCTGGATGGAAGAGGACGCTTCTGGAACGTCTCGGCATCCAGCCCACAGGAGGACCCGCTGGGAGAGCTTTAAATACGCCACTCATCCCTTCTGAAAAGCTAATATACTGCAGAAATATTTTCCATATACGTATATATGGAAATATGTATATATTCTTTGCACATGATGATTTAAAACAAAACTTGTTTGTTAGGAATGCAAAGGTATGAAGAACTAGACCTGTGTTTTCATGACATAAATGCACAGATACGGTTTTTAGCTCGTCCACGTTACTGTGAAGCCGATCAGGTTTGGAAAGCGAATCTGAGGGACGCGGCTGGGCGGGGGGCCAGCCTGCGCAGCTCCCCGGGGCTGCCACACCTTGGTGACCGGCAGCAGCGGTTTCCACTTATGGCCCGGAAGCGTCCACTTCTGCTTGATCATATCTTCTTCCTCCTGAGTTGTCAGGATGCAACCGTCTAGCTTGCAGCTCTCGGGAGAATTACCTGCCGGGGCAAACACAGGGTCACTCTCCGCTCTGAACCCAGCGCTTATAGGGTCTGAGACTTTTTAATTGAATCAAAGACCCAGCAAGAACGAGCTGTTCCCTCTGAACAGAAGCAAAGGTGTGATGTATGTGAGAGAAGGAACGTACCCAGTGACGGTGTCCAATTGCATGATGAGATTTGGGTGTGTGCTTTTCAGAGGAATCAAAACTGACCCAACGTCATCAGTCGGCCGCGTGTTGGAGTTTGGATGTGCAGCATTTTACTTGAAAGGTGAAGGTATCTGAGAAGCCCCCTGGATTACAGGTAAGTACGTGCATAAGGCTGTGTGGCTCGTCAGAAACGCGTATGAGGCTGGAAGAGACTTTCCTTATGGCATCATATTTCTTCACATGAAGGAGAAAGACTGAGCTAAGTTAACGAGTCAGTGAGCAGCACCCACCCACGTGCTGAATTCCATGGGTGCCAACTGCTCCCCGGGCGAGACACGAGGGCCCAAGTCTCTCTTCTCTCTGCAATTCATCAGGGTTGTGCCCAGTGGAGTTGGAGGCCATGATCTTTGTAGGGAGAGCCTCTTTGGGGGTCCCCTAAGGCTTTAAGATGAGCAGAGGAGGGGTTGGTGATCAAGAACCTGACAGAGGGGGCATCTGGGTTAAGTGTCTGCCTTTGGCTCAGGTCATGATCCCGGAGTCCTGGGATCAAGCCCTGCATCAGGCTCCCTGCTCAGTGGGGAGCCTGGTTCCCCCTGCCCCTCTGCCTGCCCTTTCCTCTGCCTGTGTTCTCTCTCTCTCAAATAAATAAATAAATAAAGTATTAAAAAAAGAAGAAGAACCTGACAGAAAAAAAAAATGCATTGTTCTCATGCCCCCTACAGCTCATCTCATAAAAACAGTGACCCCCAAGGTGGGTGAGCATGCTCCCGGGTGCAGACAGACCCAAAAGATGCAGGAGGAGAACGTTAGACCCACTATTTCTGGTTGCATTCCTTTGATATCCATATATATGCACGTGTACTTATTAGGCTTCGTGTATGTGAGATGACGGCAGGATCCTGGCACGCCCCCCACCCCGGGGCTGTCCTCATGCTGTGATGCGCAGGACCTGGACAGCAGACAGCGGCTAGCTCCTGACGGGCGGTCCAGGCATCCTGGTGACATGGACTTACTGTGACCTGGTTTTAACTAAACTGTCACTCATGGAATTAACAAGTGATTGTAAGCTATCCATGCAGACACCCGTGCATCAAAGATACCACCAGAAACACAAGCCCCTGCAAACCACAAGAAAAGAATAGAGCTGACATCGCCTCTGACCCAGGATGAGCTCTGCATCAGCTGGGTATTTACCCCAAAGATGCAGATGCGGTGGAAAGAAGGGGCACCTGCATCCCAGTGTTTATAGCAGCCATGTCCACGATCGCCAAACCGTGAAAGGAGCTGAGATGCCCTTCAACAGATGAATGCATAAAGAAGATATGGTCCATATATACAATGGAATATTATGGCCTCATCAGAAAGGACGAATACCCAACTTTTGTATCAACATGGATGGGACTGGAGGACATTATGCGGAGTGAAATAAGCCAAGCAGAGAAAGACAATTATCATATGGTTTCACTCATGTGCGTAACATAAGGAATGGCGTGGAGGACCATAGGTGAAGGGAGGGAAAACTGGAGTGGGGGAAATCAGGGAGGGAGACAAACCATGAGAGGCTCTGGACTCCAGGAAACAAACTAAGGGTTACAGAAGGGAGGGGGGCGGGGGGATGGGGTAGCCAGGTGATGGGTATTGAGGGCACATGTGGTGATGAGCACTGGGTGTTATATGTAACTAATGAATTACTGACCACTACATCAAAAACTAATGATGTACCATATGTTGGTTAACTGAATATAATTTTTAAAAAATTAAAGTGAAAACATTGACCCAACAGTTGGATCTAAAATAGTCTTCCAAATCAATACTTCTTGAAATAATTCACTTAAATCCACTACCACTGAAGAAGAGCTTCAATTTAAATATATATTGTGTCTTTCATGGGTTATCAGAATGAATAAAAAAATAAGACCCATCAATATGCTGTCTGCAAGAAACTCATTTTAGACCCAAAGACACCTCCAGATTTCTCATGCTAATGGATGTCAAAAGAAAGCTGCGGTGGCAATCCTTATATCAGACAAATTAGATTTTAAGGACATTGGGGAGGGTATGTGCTGTTAAGTGCTATGAAATGTGTAAGCCCGACGATTCACAGACATGTACCCTGGGGCAAATAATACATTATATGTTAATAAAAATTTTAAAAAAAGAAAAAAAAATTAGATTTTAAGCCAAAGACTATAATAAGAAATGAGGAAGGACACTACATCATACTTAAAAGGTCTGTCCAATAAGAAGATCTAACAATCTTAAATATTTATGCTCTTAACAGGAGAGCAGCCAATTATATAAACCAATTAATAATAAAATCAAAGAAACACATCAACAATAATACAATAATAGTAGGGGACTCTAACACCTCCTTACTGACAAGGACAGATCATCTAAGCAAAAGATCAACAAGGAAATAAAGGCTTTAAATGACACACTGGGCCAGAGGGACATCACAGATATATTCAGAACATTCCATTCCAGAGCAACAGAATACACATTCTTCTCTAGTGCACATGGAATATTCTGGGTCACAAATCAGGTTTCAATGGGTACCAAAAGATTGGCATCATTCCCTGCATATTTGCAGACCACAATGCTTTGAAACCAGAACTCAACCATAAGAGGAAAGTTGGAAAGAACTCAAGTACCTGGAGGCTAAAAAGCATCCTACTAAAGAATGAATGTGTCAACCAGGAAATTACAGAAGAATTTTTAAAAATCATGGAAACAAATTAAAATGAAAACACAACTGTTCAATATCTTTGGGATGCAGCAAAAGCAGTCCTGAGAGGAAACTATATAGCAATACAAGCCTTTCTCAAGAAAGGTCCCAAATACACAACCAACCCTACACCTAACGGAGCTAGAGAAGGAACAGCAAAGAAAGCCTAAACCCAGCAGGAGAAAAGAAACAATAAAGATCAGAGCAAAAATCAATGAAATAGAAACTAAAAGAAGAGTAGAACAGATCAATGAAACTAGGAGCTGGTTCTTTGAAAAAATTAATAAGATTGATAAAACCCTGGCCAGACCTGGGGTAACTGGGTGGCTCAGTGGGTTAAAGCCTCTGCCTTTGGCTTGGGTCATGATCTCAGGGTCCTGGGATTGAGCCCCGCATCAGGCTCTCTGCTCAGCGGGGAGCCTGCTTCCCCCCTCTCTCTGCCTGCCTCTTTGCCTACTCATGATCTCTCTCTCTCTCTCTCTCTCTCTCTCTCTCTCTCTCTCTGTCAAATAAATAAATAAAATCTTAAAAAAAAAAAAACAATGTGCTCTGATCTATTAAAAAAAAAAACCCTGGCCAGACTTATCAAATAGAAAAGAGAAAGGACCCATATCAATAAAATCATTGAATGAAAGAGAAGAGATCACAACCAACACCAAAGAAATATAAACCATTACCATTATAAGAACATATTACGAGCAACTATATGCCAGCAAATTTGACCATCTGGAAGAAATGGATGCATTCCTAGAGATGTATAAACTACCAAAACTGAACCGGGAAGAAATAGAAAACCTGAACAGACTTGTAACCAGTAAGGAGATTGAAGCAGTCATCTAAAATCTCCCAACAAATAAGAGCCCAGGGCCAGATGGCTTCCCAGGGGAATTCTACCAAACATTTAAAGAAGAATTAATACCTACCCTCCTGAAACTGTTCCAAAAAATAGAAATGGAAGAAAAACTTCCAAACTCATTTTATGAGGCCAGCATTACCTTGATCCCAAAACCAGACAAAGACCACATCAAAAAGAATATCCCTGATGAACACGGATGCAAAAATTCTCACCAAAATACTAGCCAAGAGGATCCGACAGTACATTAAAAGAATTATTCACCATGACCAAGTGGGATTTATTCCTGTGCTGCAAGATTAGTTCAACATCCACAAATCAATCAATGTGATACATTAATAAAAGAAAGAACAAGAAACATATGATACTCTCAATAGATACCAAAAAAGCATTTGAGAAAATGCAGCATCCTTTCTTTCTTTTTTTTTTT
>CM053610.1:115334038-115349859 GCA_028646535.1 Procyon lotor
CCTTAAGTCCCCGAAATCCCCCTTTAGGAGTGAGCACCAGACTGACTGTGGCCTCCACAGCTGCCGGGCAGGGCTCCAGCCGTCCTTGGCTCCAGGGTCCTGTATCTCAAGGGGTCCCCGCAGCGGAGACCCCACACACCGCCCTCCCAAGGCTGCTCTCCCGGGCTGGTCTGCACCGCCCCAGCTCTGCTGGCCTGGCCGGGGAAGGGGCACCCCCTCACCTCGCGTCCCACAGCCCCGGGACCTGTGGGGCGGCCATGGGGCAGATTTGCCATCAATCAAAGTCGAGCTTCCTCCTGCTCCTCCGCTGGTTTGAGCCTGGGTGTGCTCCTGTTGGCGCACAATGGCCAGAGGACCTCGGGCCAGAAAGAGCCCCTCGGGGCCCAGGCATCCCCGAGGCAGGCAGAATAAGCACGACAAACCTTTTCTTCAAGGTGCCGGGTCCGCAGCGGTCTCCGGTTTCTGGGACTTCCTCAGGAAGGCCACACAGGGCTCTCCTGCTCGTTCAAGTTCACTTCAAGGAGGCGCCTTCTGGAGACAGGGGTGGCCGAGGAGCGTCCGTGGAGCGGGGCGGCCCCCTTCCCCGGCCTCGGGGGGGACGTGTGCCTCCCTGCACCTAAAGAAACGAATGTGTGGAGGTGAACGCCATCAAAATATGTTTCCAAACCCCATTATTTGGTGGCTCAAGAAATCAGAAGCCTTAAAAATGGCTTAGGTTCCAAAACCATGCACGGGACCGCTGCACTTTGCCGTGGCAGCCACGGCCGGGGGCGCCGTCCCCGCTCCGCCGCTCCAGCCCTCAGGCCCTCGTCCCACCAGCGCCCACTGAGGGCTGCCGCCCGCTCCGGGCAATGCCGTCCCTGGAGTCCACGGTGTCCCCAGCCGCACGAGGACTCCCGTGCCTGTGGCTGTGCCCGCACGTCCTCCATCACGGCGCCGGTGTCCTTCTCCGAGGCTGGTCCACAGAGAGACACAGTCACCACCTCGTGCAAACTCGCACACGAATTTCTAAATGATGGTTTTCACCCAACGTGACGTCCCACGTGCCAGCAGAGGACGCCCCCTCGGGGGCTTCACCAGCCAGATCCTGATATTCTTCAGGAGAAGAGCAATCAGCTCATTGTCCGTTAACGTCTATGCACACAGACCACGACTTCTGTCCAGCGTCGCCCTCCATGAGTGAGAGGACACGGGTACCGTGTGCTGGGCTGGGCTGTCATGTGCTCCGGCTTTCGTGCTGGAAAGTGACCAAAATGGTAAAAACAATGAAATGAGGCACATGACCTCTAAAAAGTACATAAATTGTCCGACTTAGACAGAGATAACACCCAGTCCCTGTATTTGGTCGTTGGCTCCCCCAGTACGATTTCCACATGGAGCCTGGTCACGGGCAAGATGCGGACAAGGACACACGAGGCGTGTGATGCTGTGTTGCAGGAGCGATGTGCCCCACAGCCGCGGGGACACAGGGGAGGGTCCTTCCTGGGCCGGGGGGCGGGGAAGGCAGGCAGGATGGGACGGCCGTGGGTCCCCAGGGGTGCAGAGAGCCTCCAGGAGAGCCCCGCGCCCCTGCCCTGGACGCCGGGGCCTGTGGGCCACTGCCGGCTCCAAGAGCTGCGTGTGGGGCGGCCGTGAGGCCCGAGAGATGCAGGGGCAGCCGCAGGAGTGAGAGCGGCCGCCAGGGGCCCCACGTGGGAGGGCGGCCCTGAGGGAGCCGCAGGGACAGGTGGGACGGGTGTGGGCAGAACGCCAGCTGGCCATGCGGTCGCTGTCCCACCGCACAGCCCTAACCCTGCGGACGGCAGCGCTGGCAGAGTGCCCTCCGCAAGGGGACGAGACCCTCCCTGTCACCTTCAGGTTACTTTTCATTCCATCAGTTAGTGGAACAAACGAGTCTTCTGTGCTGCGCTCTGTGGACACACACGCCTGTGGTCCCAGCGCTCAGCGCACCCCCGGCCCCCGTCTACAGCCGGCCTGTGTGCGGGTCCTGCTGCTCGGCGGCTGCCGGGTTGTGTCAGGATCCCGCGCCCTCCCTCCCCCATGCGCACGCACCGAGCATCCGTCTACACTTCCCGGCCTCCAGCCCGGCTCACACTCGCCCCTGCTGCGGCTCGGCTCCGCCGTCCTGCCCCGAGCTACGGCCTCGGCCGCTCGCTCACCCGAGAAACGCAGCCTGAGCCCCCCTGGAGGTCTGACCCTGGGAAGATTCCAACAGTCCCGGTCTCTGCCTTCGAGGAGCTCGTGGTGCGGCAGGTAGGGGAGCATGTGAGGAAACAGCGATGGAGACAGAGGGTAATGAGAGGACCCATATAACCAGAGTCTGCACATCACGTTAATAACAAATCATACGTGCAACATCGATGAGCTCTGGGTGTGTCTGATTTTATCTTCCTCTGCAACTCCACCTTCCTGGGGGCAGGAAGTGTCTCCCGGAGTGTGTAGGATTGTTTCAAGGTCATGCTGAGGCACCCAGACAAGGGAATATGGCAGATCCAACACAGACGTGCCCAAGACCCCAACTGCTGGGGCAGAGTGGAGGAGAGGGCATTACCCAGCGGCTCGCCTGGCACGTGTCTGACCAGCAGGACGAGGAGCAGGCGCGTGCCTGGACTCCCAGCCGAGCCCTGTCGGGACACAGGGAGGGGCATGCGGGGCACAAGCCCAGCCAGAGTGGCAGAGGACCAGCACTCACCCTCAGAGCAGGTAGCATCTCGGGAGGGACCACTCCCCCAGCAACTTGGCTTGAGCCTTCTTTGCACGTTTTAAACACACATAACCTCAGTCACCCTGTCTTCTTTGTCCCTGTAGACAAGTACACCGATTGCTTTTACCTCAATGCCTTTTTTATATTATTATTATCTTAAAGGAGAAATTGGTAGAAGAAAACAAAAATGAACAGCAATTGTTCATCCCTTCTGTAGACGGGTACTGGGTTTGGTCAGCCCTCCCTTTAGGCACGGAGTTGAACATAAGCACCCAGGGGTGCTCAGACCCCAGCTCAGACCCGAGGACTGGGGCTCCACCTGCCCACGCCCACACAGGACACGGTCCAGAGTTTGCACCAGTAAGTGTCCTGCCTCCAGGCCTTTCCTACAGCGACCCTCTGGTGTTCGCTCCAGGTCTGGCCTGCAAGAAAAGAAAATTCTTCCTATCTTCTACTGTTCCCCGTCATCCTCCACTTCCCAGCGGTGGTCCCAGCAAGAACACCTGTCCGGCGGGGTGACCTGCGTGGGCTCCTGACCCGCGGCTCGCTCGCAGAGAGCTGGCGCAGGTGACCACCGGCCCGTGGACAGGCGGCAGAGCGTGATTTTCACACGTGCGTTCTTTGTCCTTCAGGATGTGCTCATTGACATTTACAGACACATTTGTGGATTTCTTCATCCTAACGACCTCCGTGACCTATAAATACAAGGCAATGCTTTCTTCTCTTTCATAAAGAGAAGGCACACACACTTCAAAAGACTTTATTATCATTATACTATCAGGATGAGGGCTAATCTGTCGGGATTGTACTAGTAGGTAATTGTACAGTAGAATTGTTCTTTGATACTCCGGAACCTGGCTTTTCTGTCTAGACTACTAAGTAATTTCTTACGCTGTGGCCGCAGTAATAATCCTTTTTAAAGGACAGCATCTCTCGCTGGCAATGTCAGAAACTCAAACAAACTCCCCTCCCTTCTAGGAGCAAATGCAGGACGGGCCGTCCAGAGACCTGTGGGACTTTCGACAAAGAGCTCTCCTGCCCCCGGCGCAACCCCAGGGTTCTCACCTGTAAATCAGAGTGACTGGGCTGCAGGGCCCATGGTTACGTCCAGCGCCTTGCACGAGCCTCAGAACACTGAGCCACAGCACCCCCGCTGTGAGGCTTGGTTTGGAGATGCCATCCCAGCAGCCTTAGAGCTTATACTCTGGTGTGGGTGCCCGGACCCCAGGCCCAAGAGGCTCCGTCTCAGAATAGGCACCCATGAAAACAGAGATGTTCCCCTTTGCCACCCATTGGATACGTTGTAAGGAAGCATATTAAAGCATCCGGAAGGGAGATCATGACCTTGCAGCCCAGATAGTCAGGGGGCCGTAGGGGAAGGGAGCACCATGAGCAGAATCACGGAGGTGAGAAAGAAAGAGCCTTATTTGGGAACAACAAGAGATTCTGTTGGTTAGAACAGTGCACATTTATTAAGCTCTTCCTGCACGTCAAGCCAGAATCAATAAGCTGGGAACATGCGAATGAAAGAAACACACTCAGCGGGATGTTACGGAGAGTTGATGATGGCAACTGGCCAGTGGAGGCACCGCGTGGAGAAGCCGAGGGTGCTCCTTAGTGGGGAAGGTGTGCACATCGCAGACGTTCAGAGCACTCTTCAATTCTTGCAATAAACACCCTCTACTACCAGGCACCGAGTGGGGGGTGGGGCCCCAGAGCTGAGCTGGGCGTAGGGAGTCCTGGTGATGAGGTCTCCCCTTTCCACGAGGGCCCTGCTGGGGAGGCCGGTGAGGCTCAGGGGCTGCAGGACAAAAAGGAAGCGCTGGAGATTTCTGAGCCCAAGCATCACACGGGCATGGGTGTCGGGGCCACTGACCTAACAGCTGTGTCAGTGGGGGCGGTGGGGGTGCAGAGATGGGGGCCACGGCTCCGAGCAGAGGGGTCTGGAGGAGCGAGCGAGAGCATGGAGGACGGACACTCACTCACAGCATCCAGTGTGCCCCCCTAGGGGTGGCCCCCACGACTGGGCGCACAGAGGTCCCTGCAGCCCCTCGGGCACGTGGTGGCCTGGAGTGCTCACGGACGCCACATTAGATCAAATGTTCCAGGGAGGCCGACACTGTCTAAACACTCCCAGACGTAGTGTTTTCCATAGTCGACATTAGATTTGACACTTTGTTACCTTTTTCCTTAAAGCACAGTAATCCTGATTTCAAGTGTTCCAAGAAGACAATAAATGCACATAAGACGGGGCACCTGGGTGGCTCAGGGGGTTAGAGCCTCTGCCTTTGGCTCAGGTCGTGATCTCAGGGTCCTGGGATCGAGCCCCGCATCGGGCTCTCTGCTCAGCAGGGAGCCTGCTTCTCTCTCTACCTCTCCTTGCTACTCTGTCTGCTTGTGCTCTCTCTCTGACAAATAAATAAATAGTATCTTTAAAGTAAATAAATAAATGCACATAAGCCAACCTCATTTATTCAAGGGGACAGAGAGCCAAGCAGAGAGACTGCAACGCCTTCCTTCCTTTTTCCTTTTGGCATCTGTCGGTTTCCAGCTGGGATCCCTGAGCCACCAGTTCTCAAAGCCCTCGGTCCCAGACTTCCGTGTGCACAGCGTGGCCAGAATGTCCCTGATCCAGAATGTGGGCAGCATCTGCCCATTCTGTGCTCATCCTTGTCGAAACAGGGCTGTGTCTGCCGAATCAGGGGGCCTGCATGAGCACGAATACCCTCAACGAACGGACGGCGGGTCCTCCAAACTGCTTACATCGCAGCTGATACACGCATGCCATTAATTTTTTCCCATTAAGGAAAAAAAAGAACCATCCATTTTCGAGAAAAAAAAAAATCTAAAAACTCTACTTTTCTCCCTTTTAAAAAGCATCGTCTTTTTTTTTCTTTCATAAATAACAAGCTTAATCAATTATCTTCTCTTTATCTACAAGTAAAGTGTCCCTTTCAGGGTGAATATTGTCATATTTTTAAGTGTTTGCTTTTAAGTTGTCAGCTCACTCGATATCTTCCCCGCGGAGCCTCTGACAGTAGATTTGTGATCCTAAACGTCCCGATGCAGCCCCCCCAGAGTGGCCGGGGGAGATAGGAGACACGGAGCGCTGATGGAACGTGGGCCGGGATGGCCAGCCGCCCAGGACGGGACCACAGCTGGGGACCTGCTCCACACCCGTCCGGTTCTGTGACCACCGGGGAGCTGGAGACGACCTTCTCATAGAACCCAGAAAAACAATCCAAAATCAGCAAATCAGGGCATAGAATAAGGAAACTATATCGAGTTCTGGTGAGATTTCTTGCAACTTTCTGTAGCCAACATTTGTGAGATGGAACGCATCCCACTGGTCAGGGTGCCGGCCGCTGCCTTCCGCAGCGCCACCGGAAGACAATTACCGCATCTCCTTGATTCTAAGATGCCATCCATTATAAGATGCACCATCTATTTACTAACAGCTTTTCGGGGGGAAAAAAGACCGTGTTAAAAGCAACCATCAATTACAAGCTGCATTCAAATTTCAGAAATGCTCGCAGGGGAAAAGTATCCACCTTAGAATCAAGAAATACGGTGTTTTAGTTCAAAGGTTATCATCGTGTTTTTCCATGGAGGGCATTGGGAGAAGGAAGGGGAAGGGGAACGGGGGGAAATCGGAGGGGGAGACGAGCCATGAGAGACTGTGGACTCTGAGCAACAGACTGAGGGTTTTGGAGGGGAGAAGATGGAGGGTTGGGCGAGCCTGGTGGTGGGTATTGAGGGGGTCACGTACTGCATGGGGCACTGGGTGTGGTGCATGAACAGTGAATCTTGGAACACTGAAAAATAAAATAAAAGTATTTGGGGGGAAAAGAAACAAAGGTCATCATCAATTAATCATTTTAAAGGACTTGAGTAAGAGGGACCCCCTGGAGGAGAGGTCGTCCCGCACAAACAATGGCCGGGCCGTGTTGGGAAGGGGACTCCTAAGTATTTGTCAGCGAAGCCGAGGAAAAAGAACAATTCCAGAGAAGGAACCTGGGAACATTTTTAATTCTGTTTCTCAAAAATATTAAGACTATCTCTAGCATATAACTTACTATTAACAGCCACAGTTATAAAATGCGAAAGCTCGTAGCAGCCTCCCGAGCGGCTCTGTTACTGGCCATCGCCCGCCAGCCCCCGCGGTGGTGATCGGTGAGCATGTTGGGTGAAGACTGATTTGCTGAGGTGGAGACAAAGCCGAGCAGTACAGTAGCCACCAGGTCTGCTGACCTTACATCCTAGGGACGTGGGTTCTCTCCTTCGCGCCCTAACCAGACCCCGGGCCCCTTCTCATCCGTGTGGCGGCCCCCGTGGCGGCCCCCATGGCTGCCTGCCCCGCTGGCCGCGCCGGCCCCATCCCGCCTGTGCCTCCTCTGAAGCCAGAGGCAAGGCACTGGGTGTTGGGCGTTTTGAACCTCCCGCAAATCTCCACAAAAATAGAGCCGCTCACATAGCCAAACAGGAAACCCTCCGAGTACAGCTGCAAGGAAGCTGGGTGACAAGTGGTCCCCGTGAGCCCAGCATGTGATTGATGGCGTGACGCCCAGCCGCGGACGCAGCAGGTACAGTGAGCAGGTGGCCGGGAGAGACACTGGACCTTGACAGCCGGGGGCTCACCCTGACGGGAAGGTGCTGCAGGGGCCTCTGGGGGCAGCAGCCCCTCTGGGGAGACAGTGCCAGAGGCCTGGGGGGCAGCTGGGCCCTGGAGAGAAGCCAGGGGGCTGGTCCGCAGACCCGAGGAGGGAGGCTAGGGAGACACCAGCCGCGGAAAAGCCTTTGGGTCCAGGTGGAGGGGAGGAGCCAAGGCAGATATCTGAGCGTCCTTTGGCAACTGCTCCAAATAATTAAGCACACACACAACACACATATGCGCACACACACCTAACACACACATACATATACATACACAGAGACACAAATGTACACACATACAGATATGTGCATGCACATGCATGCATATATATGTGTGTGTGCATATAACATGATATGCACATACCCACACACATGCACATACATAGAGACACACATATACACACATTTATACACACAGACACAAACACATACACACACGCACACACACAGGGACATACACACATACACAATACACATACATAATAATATGAACATACCCACACACATGCACACACACATACACACGTGTGTACACAGACACATACATATACACAAATATACACAGAGAGACACAAACACATACACACGTACACACCCACACACACACGTAATCCCCAGAAGTGGACAGATGGTACTATGAAGAAATCACTGTTGATCAGCTCAGGCATGATCACGTCTTATGGTTTGGTTTTTCTTGTTTAAAAGCTTCCTTATCTGACAGTCTCACTGACAGGATGAAAGGCTAAGATATCTGGGGAGAGGGCGTCAGATGTGCTGTAAACGCAGTGGGCTTTGCCGTGCTGATACTTTGAAAGCTGGTGTGGCTCCTGCACTTGGGAGTTCAATTCACTATTCTTTTGTATATGTTTTGAATTTTCCAAACAAAAATTTAAAAAAATAAACCACAATTTTAGCCCCATTATACACCTACCAAAACTTTGATTAACTGCCTGCAACCCCCAACTACCTCGCATGTGACCCAAAGCTGCCCCCGTCATGTGTCCCCAGCCCCCTTAGGCCATGACGGCCCCGCCCTTAACCCCCCCCAGTGCCACTCTCACTACAAGGGACCAACGTCCAGGGCCACACTGATGTCCACGCGGCTGGACATGCCGTTCCCGTGGCCGAAACATGGCACGGGCATGAGCTCTTCCTTCCACACGGGCTGGAGCCACCCCTGCCCGCACCCTGGGCTGACTGGCCGCCGAGCCCACCACACACAGCACCCCCCGATGCTGCAGCCAGCACGCCCTGCGACTCAGGGACACGAGCCCTCTTCCCCTCTCCTCCTCTCTGCACCAAGTAGACTTACCAACAAAGTGCCACTGCCCGAGTCCTGTGTATCGGGCGCGGATGGGCTTTCGGGGGAGTATTTTCCAACAAGCACAGAGACCCGGTTCCACACTTTCAGACACTGACAATTCTGATGGGAGTAGGAATCAGTAAAAAACCAAAGGTAAAACCAGTAGCAAAAAGCCCCACAAGTGTTTTTCTCTTTTCATGTAGTAATTCCACACTTCAGGATGTATTCAATGGGAATTATTAGGAATTCACTGAAAGACTTGTATGAAAGAATGTTGAGGAAGAGGAAAGCGCCCTATACCTCCGTCTGTAACAACTCATCCACACAACGGAATGTTGGGCAGACGTTCATAGCCCTGTCTTCACGGGATTCTTAGTGACGTGGGAAATGCTGGAGATTTATTAGTAAGCAAAAACATTGAGTTATGAATCAGTACATTACATAACGACACAACTGCACTATAAAAATATCCACCCAGAAAAATACTGGAAGAAAATATACCTAAATATTTAGATTTATCCTGAGGTTATAGAACTAGAGGATTTTATAAATCAATAAGCTATATTTATTTCGAGCAGCTTTAGATTTACAGAAAAGCTGAGCTGAAGTTATGATGAATCCCCATGGACCCTCTGAGCCCATCCCACAGTCCTCCCATTAGTGCAACCATGTGTTACAACTGATGACCCAATATCGATACATTATTACTAACCAAAGTCCACGGCTTATATTAGCATTAGCTCTTGGCGTCATACATTCCACGGACTTTGCCAAATACGTAATGTCATGTACCCACCCTCACAGTGTCCTACAGCAGGGTTTCCCCGCCCCACAAGCCCTGGGCCCTGCCCACACATCCCTCCCCAGCCCTGAACCCTTGATCTCATCCCAGGGATCTCTCTACCATCTCCATAGCTCGCTGTTCCAGAATGCCATCTAGTTGGAGTCATACAGTATGTGACCTATTCGGACTGGCTGCGTTCACTGAGCAATGTGGGCTTCGTGGTCCTCCATGCATTTTTGTGGCCTGAAAGCTCACTTCTTTTTACTGCTGAATACTATGCCCTTGAATGGATTTACCACAGTTTGACCATTCACCTACAGAAGGACATTTCTTCCGTCAATTTTTGCTTCTAATTTTTGGCAGTCATGAATAAAGCTGCTGTAAAGATCCACATGTAGGTTTCTGTGTGGACCTAAGCCTTCAGTTCCTCTGGGTAGATGCGAAGGGGTGTGGCTGCTGGATCACGTGGCCACGGTGTGTCCAGCTTCGAGAAAACCACAAAACCGTGTTCCCAAGGGCAGAGCCGTTTTGCATTTGCACCTGCAAAGAGTGGGAGTCCCGGCTGCTCCACGTCCTCACCGGCACTGTCTAGGTCAGTGTTCTGGACGCCGGCCATCCCGACAGGTGTGGAAACCATTCGATCAGTGCTTCGATGTCCACCATTTTTTTTTTAATTCTCAGCCATCATTGCTTCAAATATTCCTCCTAGTCCTTCCTCCTTTTTGCTCCTTCTGCTCTCCCCACCACACGAAGTTCAGACCTTCTGTAATTGTCCCATTGTTCTTTCATAGTCTTTTTTATCTTTGCATTTCAGTTTGAAAAGTTTCTATTGACAAATCGTCCGCTTCACTGATTGTCTCCTCGGCCGCGTCCAGTGCACCAATGAGCCCATCAGAGGCATCCTTTACTTCTGTCACAGTGTTCCCTTCTGCTTCTTTCCGAGAGCACCCCTCTCTGTCCAAACTATCTCTTCCTGCATGCCACTTTATCTCTTAGAGCATGTTAATCAGAGTTATCTTAAATTTCTGGCCTGAAAATTCCAAAATCTCCACCATATCTGAGTCTAGTTCTGAGGGTTGGCTTCCCTCTTCAAACTGTGACGTTGGCCTTCTAGCACGCCTTATAATTTTTTCTTGAAAGTGGACATAGTGCATCAGGTAAGGAACGGAGGTAGATAGGCCTTTGGTGTGAGGGTTTTGTTGGTCTTGCCAGGAGTTAGACTGTTTATCATGTACCGAAGCTGTGGGTTCAGAGACAAGATGTTTCCCCAGTGTCCTTGTTCTTGTCTCCCCTGTTGTCACTAGGTTTCTTTACAGATTCCTTCTTAAATAGGGCTGAGACTCGCAGATCTCTGAGACATAAACTTCTGTTTTGATATAGGAGTCCCACTGATGTGGTGGGGAGATGTTAGGTATGAGAGAACATTCTGGAAACCCAAGATTAGGTCCTAGGCTGTGACCTTCATACGTGCTTCCGAGCCTTGTCCTCACCCTGTAGGTGAGACAGGAAGGCTAGCGTGGCCTGGAGTTTTCAACCAACTCAGTTTTGTGGGTTCAAGAACACCCCTCCCACCACTAACCTTTCTGAGGCCACTGCATTCACCCCTTCAGAGTTCTCTCCTCTGTACCCACAGGCATTAAGGTTAACACCCTCCCCGTCGGGTAAGCTTTAACACGCACCAAATGGCACACTTCCTCGGGCCTTCCCGTGTGCCACAGGGAAGCCAAGGGTCCCCAAGAGGAACGAGGGAAGCTCATCCAGCAGAACGCCAGACTGTCATCAGCCGACGTCACTGAGAGTGCCAGTGTCTCACCTGTGGGGTCATGGTTCTCCTTGGTGCAACGAGGACCTAGGGCAGCGTGCAGATTTCCTGCTAATTCTCCCCAGCTGGACTGAGGTGCGCACCCGGATGGACCATGCTCGTTCTCAGTCAGCTCCTTAGCTTGCTTGCCACTGAATGTATGCGACCCAGCCCAGTGGTCTTCGTCTTGGTCGGTCTGGGCTGTTCTAACACAGCCCCCACACTGGGCGGCTTAGGAACATGTACTTCAGACAGTTTTGGAGGCGGGAGTCTGGGATGGGGGCCCGCAGGGTCGGGTTCTTCCAGGCTTCAGACCAATGACTCCTCACTGTGTCCTCACATGGCAGAAAGAGTGGGATGCTCACGTCTCCCCCGTAAGGGCACTCATCCCATTCATGGGGGCTCCGCCATCAAGACCCAACCACCTCCCAAAGGCTCACCTCCTAACTCTCACTGTTGGGGGTTAGGCTTCACATAGGACTCTGGGGGGACACAGACATCTGTGAACGGCACCTTCCATTCCCCAGAAGCTGTGAACTAGCCTGGAAGAGCCGAAGGCCTAGAAAAGTTGCCAGTTAAATCACCACCACGTTATCATCTAATAATAAGATCCAGATCCACTCTAGTCATGCAGAGTGGTTGCTTATGCACGGCCTCAGGTGAGCCTCGCGGCCCCGCAGCCCGGAGCTGGGACTGGCATCAACGACAGACTCCGAAGACACCCAGGCACAAGGGGAGGGTTTGGCTAAGGTCACTAAGTAGTGATTAGTGGCCTGGAATCTAGGACCCTCGGTTCCAAAGCTCTGCTTGATACGAACCACGCGAACCACACCAACACGGCATAAAGTATATTTGGTTCACTTTGGGCTTCACCCAAGGAAACAGAGTACCAAAAACATCAGGTGGGCCTCAGCCTGGCACTTTGATCTCGCTGAAATGACCCAATTTTGGGGAACCCGATAGATAATCAGGGCAGTCTGTTTCTCCCACTGTGATACATTTTTTTGGGTCAGGGAAGGAGAGAAGTCATTTAGTGCTGTTAAATATCCAGATGGCACCATATAACTCATCTCCAACTATTTCTATTTTAAACTTGGGGAAAATATCTTGGCAAAGAAACCATCAATCCTATTGGCAAAGTGATTGATTCCTTAGTATGTCAAAACTCTTCTTTTGACATTGACATTATTATTTTTATTATGGGGATGGACACGTTACTTAAAGTCACTTGTCCTCAACCCGCAGGTTTCCCCGGGGACCCGGCCAGGAGAGCTTCCTCACTACACACACTAGATACAAGTCCTGGGGCCACAATACTTTTTTGGGGGGCAGGGGAACAAAGGGAGAGAGAGAGAAAAATCTTAAAGAAGTCTCCACATCCAGCACCTGAGCCCAACGTGGGGCTCGATCCCACGACCCGGAGATCATGGGTGAGGCCTAAATCCAGAGTCAGATGCTAAACTGACTGAGCCACCCAGGCGCCCCATAAATACTTTTAAAATCTGAAGATAAGAAGTGAACATTGAGGCTGAAGAAAATGTTCTGATCTGTATTAATATATTCATGGTTGTACCAATGAAGTCCTAAATACAACTTGGACGACTTTTATTTTAATTGAAGTCGTGCTGCGTTCTGGAGGTCGGCGTCTCTCGAGGCTTCCGTGGAGTAAGCGGAGGGCTTCTCCATCACACACGTCTGCCCCGAGGGATGGGGACGCATGCCCTTGTAACGCCAGCACCCAGGAACCGGCTCTCCTGGCGGGGGCCGACCTGCCACCCCCACGGGAGCCCCGGTGAGCGAGCGTTGCCCGGCATGATACCCAGGCCCCTGGGAAGTCTCGTCCGCTCATCCCTGCGATTGCGTTTCCACGGAGGGGAGCAGGAGAAGTGTGGATGGCAATCGGGGGAGGGAAATCCCGATGCAACAGGATGATTACCTCCGAGTCGCTGTGGAGCTTTCTGGGGGAGTCAGCACCGAGGCTGCTCCCTGTGCCCCCTGCCAGGAGGCCCAGAAGGAACACAGCCCAGTCCTCCCTGACCACGCGGCCGGTGAGGGCAGGAACTCAGGTGAGACTGTCCGGGCCGGGCACACCAGGGGGACAATAGCCAACACGGGCCACATGCTGTAATCTGAAAGAAGGCGAAGGTGATGGGCCAGCCGTGAGCAGTGGCGCCGAGCATCCGGTCCTGGCTCCCGGGACGTGTGCCCTAAATGCCCTGAGCTCCCCTTGCTCGCCCACAACACATGAGCAAGACCCCCACCGAGCAGAGCTGCTTTGCACGTAAGGACTCTAGCACGGAGCCACAAACTGCAGCCTGTTGGTCCAAGAATGCCCCCAAATGTACCACGATACCCAGAAAATTGGGGGAATTAGCCAGTGTGCTGACGCAGGAAGGTGGTCCGTGCTCTGGAGAGCAGCAAGGAAGAAACACACGACACCGTTCTTGTTTTCATCCCGGCAAAGCCACAGACGACGTCGCGGGGACTGCCCTCCATTTGCTGAGGACAGCTCATCGCAGCACCCGACCCCGTGGGCTCAGCAGCCCGCGCCCCACATCCCGTCCCCTCCCAACCCCGTGACGGGCGGCTGTGTGTCCCCCGGTGCTGGAAGAAACCTCACCAAAGCCCCAGGGGCTCCAAAAAGTCAGTGCACAGGGAACACGCGTGATGTCAGGCACAGCGAGCCTCACCTCCAGACCCACATCCGGCTCTGGGGGAGGCAGGTGCCCCTGTCCCCGGCAGCCCAGCCGGCCACATCTGTCACCATGCGGGCAACAGGACCCGTCACCGACCCCCGCCCTGAGCCACTTGGCTCTGTCAGTCCCGCCTTCCACAAAAATAAGGTTTAAATTCTGGTTTACAACACTATTGGGAGAATGACAAACACATTACATATTATCAGTTTAAACATTTCCTTCAGTGTAAAAGTTCATCTTCGAACTTTTGCCCTCGGAAATAAGTATGTCAAAGAAAGTACATCATCATCTAAAAACACCCCAAAACCTTATACAGAAGAGCTTGAAACTAAAGCAGCACTGGAAGTAAGACACTAAAACCCCAGAAACGGCCAGGACGCGGCCCTCATGCGGCCGCAGCCCCCCCAGCTCCGCGGGGCCCAGGTGCTCAGCCTTGTCCACCTTTGTGGGACCCTCCCTGGCCACCTCGCGAGCCCCATCTCCCCACGGGGCTCCCTGAGCCGGGGCTGCTCCTCCGGCCAGACACCTGCTTACCTCCTCTACGGGTGAGGAGGCACCTCCCTCCCCTGTCCCTTCGGCCACTTTCCGCTGGGCCGCGACCAGTACACCAGGGAGAAGTGCCCGAGCTGGGCCCCTCGGCCCGGCCTCGGCCTCGGCCTCGACTCCCCCTCTGGCCTGACGGTGTTCCCGCCGCCTGGCTCCGGCCAGCTCACTCCAGGCTCCCGCCCCGCCCGTCTGAGGGCTGGAGCCCCTCCCTCCACCTCGGCGGCCTGGGGGGAGGGGGGCGGCCGAGGGCCCAAGGAGTGAATGGACCCCTCGGTTCTGGTGCCACGTGGAACCTGAGGATGGGACCACGTCCTCGAGGAGGGCCTCCGTGCCGCGCATCCCCCACAGAAGCGTTAAAGGAAAGCAGCGGCCAGCAGGCCGGCCGAGCCCCGGAGACACACCCTGGGGGGCCAGGCCGAGGCGGGTGAGGCCAGTCCTGCTGACCCTCCGCTCCCGGCATTGGGCAGTAACTCAGCGACTCTTCATTGTGACGTCCTGCGTGAAGGCCACGGTCAAAAGTAAAAGCTCCCGGTGGCCGGATGCCAGGCTTGGGCTGGGGGTGGGGGAGGTGTGACGAGCCTGCCACGCGCCTCGCCCACAGGCCCGGGTCCTGGGGTGAGACCCGTCCCCCTCCACCCAGCTCGTGTGCTGCTGCGGGGGGGCCGGGACAAGATGCACGTCCAGGAAAAGAGTCACAAAGAAGTAACTTCACGGGTGGGGAGCCGATCCCCATTTCATACTGCGCGTTCACTTGTATTGCAAAATACCAAACAGAACAAAACTCCCTCTGATCCGAGGAAAAGACACCAGAACTCTCCACCAGGAACGTAAAAAGAAACCCCTTCATTGCAGGAGAACCTGGAAGAGGGCGCTGTCCTCGGCTGTGGGGCCCGCAGGTCACAGGGAGGACGCTGCTCTGTCCTGCCCCCCGGGGGCCCTGCAAGCAGTCAGCCTTGCGACCTCCTCGGGCCCCGTCCTGCTCTGCAGGTCCCCGTCTGGTCCCCGCGGCGTCCTTCTCGTCCCCCCCACCTGCTCTCCCTGTCAGCGTGTGGACCGTCGGCGCAGGGGCTCTCACCCATCAGCCCCACAGAGATGGCCCGTGAAGCCGAGGCGGACCGTGGCACCCTGGGTTTGTAAGGCAGGACCAAGGACAAAAGGAAAGCTTGGGGCGGCTACTCACCCACCTTCAGGCCCAGGCTCCGCGCCAACACTTTCTAACGCGGGAAGGCGCGGCCCGTGGCATCCCTGCAACCCAGGCCCGGCAGGGACCGTCTAAACGCCGTGTCCTCCAGAACTCACTGGGAGCCCCAACATGATGGCTTCAAGATGCAGGG
>CM053610.1:115350359-115374763 GCA_028646535.1 Procyon lotor
CTGGAAGGGACAGGTGTTTTCCTTGAACTCTTCCATCTTTAGCAGACTGAAGTTTCCGTAAAGTTCCATCTAAATTAATAATATGAAACATGTACAAGCATGAGCCCACCTTTTGTTGTTACTGCAATTGACATCCAAAACCCTGTCAGGTTGCTCTAGAAGCTTCTGTTTCTGACATAAGCCTCTGACGGGGTGCTGTCCACAGTCTCCCCAGAAGTGGCGCCGGCCAGGCCTGGCGCAACTCAGGGAACTGTCTTGGGCTCCGGGCAGCTACCGAGCTCCGCTGTGACTGTCCCCCCACCCCCAACATGGGACCACAGAACCAGCCGCAGACAGACTGACGCGTGCAGGAGGCTGGGCCCCAGATCTGTGTGCAGACGTGCTCTGGGCGGACCCAGCCTGTGGGCCACACGCACCTGAATGGCCAGTGCCTGTCCCGGACGACTGCTTGCCTGGCACCTGTCCAGCCCCTCGGATTCATGCTTCCTCCTCACAGGGACGGGGGCTGATGTTTCTAGAACGTGAGCAGCACATGTTGCCCGTGCTCTTGGAAGCCTGCAGAGGCCAGCCTGGCCTTCCCTGCCCCGCGCCCACGCCTGCACTGCCCACCCGTGCCTGCCCCGTGGCCCACTGCACCAGGCCTTTGCCCACCCGAGCTTCCCCCCTGCCCTCCTCAGTGGGATCTCTTACCCATGCCCAGCTAGGGTTGTTTCCTGGGAAGACAGCACTCTGTTCAGACCTACTGCCACCAGCAGGAAGGGCCAGCATGTGCGGCATAGGCAGTTGGGCAAAGAGCAATAATTAATTGCCCCTGCATACAAGATCTGCTTAGATCTATACATAGAATTGGTTCAAACAGGGTATCTGGGTGGCTCAGTGGGTTAAAACCTCTGCCTTTGGCTCAGGTCATGATCTCAGGATCCTGGGATTGAGTCCCACATCGGGCTCTCTGCTAGGCGGGGAGCCTGCTTTCTCCTCTCTCTCTGACTGCCTCTCTGCCTACTTGTGCTCTCTCTCTCTCTCTCTGTCAAATAAATAAATAAATAATCTTAAAAAAAAAAAAAATTGGTTCAAACTTGGCAGAATAACTTTCCCTCTCACTTTCTCACATTGGCAGTTCAGGAATATACACAGGCACACTTAGGATTCTCCAGAAGTCCAAGCACCTACCTTGGCCTGTGCCCCAAGGAACTCCCCTCGTGGGGCCTGCCGGGCCGCCGGCACGAAGGGGTAGGACCCTCCGGGCCGAGGGGGGGCTGCCGAGGGACGGCCGGCAGTCCGGTGGTCAGCACGCGGCAGTGGGAAGGCAGGTGTGAGGATAAGAACAGGGATGTCAGCAAGGCAGGCCTCAGGCCAGGAGAGCTCCAGACGCCTCCTGAGGGGCTGGGGAGTCATTGGCTCCAGTAGCTTCCCATTCCCTGAGTTAAGCCTGGGCACAGGTGACGTGCTCCCGTGACTTGCACACACACACAAAATTATTTCACTCATCTTTGAAAGACAACAGTTTCGTATCTGCCTACACCGCGAGGTGAGTGCACTCGAGGACGTCCAGCACTTGGCCCGTGGCCTGCCGTGTGCTGGCCACACACGCGAACGGCTGCGTCTTCGGCGTGCGAAGGTGTTGGTGCCCCGAGTGCTAAGGGGTGGGCAGCGAGCAGCCACTTCTCGCTTCTTGGAAGGCTGCGGCGTGCGCTCTGAGGACGTCTTCCCGTGCGTTTCCCCGCCGGCCCTCCGGGCTGTCGCATCAGGGCACAGGGTAAGCAGAGCTGGTCCAGCTTGGTCAGCCTGCGTCCCCGTCGGCCGCCGGTTTTCATGTTGGTAAAACGGGGTTATGTCAGGCTCGCAAAACGACTTCTGTTGTCACACGCAGCTCTTACAGATACCGAGAAATACATCCGGCACGTAGCATAAAATTAAGTTATCGATTTTACATTTATGAAAATTCCAGAAGTTATTTGGCTGCAGAGGAAAGCAGTGGTGGGGGTGGGGGGACTTCCGACGAGAGCCGATGGAGCCCCGGGTGTTGTGTGCGGCCGACGGGTTGCTGACCTCTGCCCCTGAGCCGACGGACAGCACACTGCCTGTCAATTAATGGAATTTAAATAAAATAAAATAAAAGAAATTGTTAAAAAGAATTGTCCTCCCTGTGTTCTATCAGTTGTTAAATTGTAACGTTCTCAGGATTTGCTCATCTGAAGCGACACCTCGGGCCGGCGCCCTTCTTGCCTGTTTACCGGGCACCATTGACAGGCGGCCTTCTGGGCACCAGCAGCCGGGTGGCCGTGCCACCCCTGCCAGGGGCGCGCAGGCACTGGGTGTGGGGGTGGCTGCGCGTTTGGTGACGCACCCGCTGTGTCTTTCAGAGCTGCAAAAACTGGAGGGCCGCGGTTGACCTGTGCGGGCGCCTTCTCACCGCCCACGGCCAAGGCTACGGCAAGAGCGGGCTGCCCACCAGCCACACGGCAGACTCCTTGCAGGTACAGCCCCTTTGGTTGGTCAGAAGGTGGGGGCACAGAAGGGACGTGACCTTTCATGCCTCGAAGAACAACATGAGAACAAGAAATAGATTTTCTTAGCCCAAATTTAATGTCAACATGAGTTTAGTCCTCGTTTCCTGATCCTCGCTCTGCCTTTGCACCTGGAGCCCCTCTGGGCCCTCAGAGCTAGCTGTTCACCCACGTTGCTCTGTCCCCTCTGGGCCTCCCCTCTGCCTCCTGCGGTGGCCGTTCCAAACCCTCCAGCGCCCACCTCGGACGCTGCTCTGGCCACAACCAGCCCTGTCCCCCGCCCCCCTCCTCCCCTTGACTCCTGTTCCAGCCCTCCTTTCACACTCACACCCGCGCCCTCTGGATTCCATTCTGCTCGACAAGGGTTGGCACGTTAGGCCAAATCAGACGAAATCATTTACATCATTTTCTTAAGGGTAATTTTTATAAACGTGTAATTAGGCTAATGTTCTAAGAAGCAGGGCGTAGGCTTTGTTTTAATATACTGGAAATCAAGCTCTGCTACCAAATTAATAGGAAGTAGGAATTTCTGAACTTGACATCCATAGGTAATCTGTTGTTTCAATTGTATTTTGTGTTTCAGCTTTGGTTTGTGAGGCTGGCACTGCTGGTGAAGCTGGGCCTTTTCCAGAATGCCGAGATGGAGTTCGAGCCCTTTGGAAACCTTGACCAGCCCGACCTCTACTACGAGTACTACCCTCACGTATACCCTGGGCGAAGGGGTAAGGCCGTGCTGCTCATACTTACGCCTTTGCATGTATTTTGCTTTGCCTCCCGCAGAATAAGCATCCTCCGTTTTCCTAATGTGTCCAGTCTGGAAAAAATCAAGTGAGTAGCCTAGCAGTGAGCCTTGACTTACAGTACGACCTCACTCTGTTTTCTAAACACGCTTCCCCAGACCTCCCCACTGCGCGGCCGCTCACGCCCCAACAGCTCGTCTCGGGCGCCTGCTGAGGGGCAGCAGTAAGCCTGGTGTTAGACCCGGTGGTGGTTTTCATTCAGACTTTCTGACTGTGCTGCCGTGTAAACAGTAATCTCACGTCATGACCTACTGCAAATATGCACGAACGAAACAAAACGTTCTTGCAACAGTACTTCATGCCACTTTCTGGTGGTCTCTGTCCTGGTTTGATGTACTTAAAAATCTGCTTGCAGTCCCCCAGGGGGTCCCAGCCATCATTTGGAAGATGCTGGGCTGCGGCACAGGGTGGTTGTCAGAGAGCAAGAAACAAGGACTGGGAAAGGGAGAGCACAGAGGACGGAGAGCCGCAGGGCGTGAGCAGCTTGGAGGTGGAGCGTGTGTCTTGGTGGAGAACCTTGTAGGTGTGTCAGAACCCATCCCGTGTTGCTGTCGAGCGTAAGACAGCTTCAGGAGGACTTCTGCCGCAGTGACTGAAGGCCAGGGCTCCACCATCTGGCTTGCTGGGAAGTCCGGCCCTCCACTAGTCGCAGGGGGCCCTGGGCAAGTGCCCGGTGTCTCTGTGCCCGGAACCCTTACCAGGACAGCAGGGCTGATTCTTTCTGGGGTGTCGTGACCATTGGGCGAGGTCTGACGTGCAGGCTGCTGGGAACAGCAGCGGTCACACCATGACAATGGGATTGTCGCTGTTGGGCCTGGGGTCTCTGAGCACATCTCCTCCCACACTCCCCCCCCTGCCCAGGGAGCCCTGGGGGGCGGGGCTGTGCTCTGTCCGAGGGAGCCCGGCTATGGGTGAGCCCCACATCCTCCTGTGCACTGGAAATCGAGACCACGGTGTTCGGAGGGTGCAGCCTTCTGGTCGCTCCGGGGCTGCTTCTCTAGCAAATGAACCAGTTCCTTTTCCTCCACACATTCCGGCCGTTTGAGCTCCCTCCCTTCCCTGGAAGGCGAGCAAACTTAAATCCCAGAAGGTGAGTCTCTGTAGCCACTTTTTTTTTTTTAAAGATTTTATTTATTTGACAGAGAGAGATCACAAGTAGGCAGAGAGGCAGGCACAGGGAGAGGGGGAAGCAGGCTCCCTGCTGAGCAGAGAGCCCGATGGGGGGCTCGATCCCAGGACCCTGAGATCATGACCTGAGCCGAAGGCAGAGAGAGGCTTTAACCACTGAGCCCCCCAGGTGCCCTCTGTAGCCACTTCTGATGGTTCTGATGGGAAGATGCCTGCGGAGGGGTGAAGGGCAGGTGAAGGGGGACGTTGGGCGTATTCGTACTTCATAAATTATGCCTGGTGGCTTTGGTAATCAAGAAAGGACAAGATAGGGGCGCCTGGGTGGCTCTAGTTAAGCGTCTGCCTTCGGCTCACATCATGATCTCAGGTTCCTGGGATCGAGTCCTACATCAGGATCTCCGCTCAGAGGGGGGCCTGCTTCTCCCTGCCTGCCGCTCACCCTGCTTGTACTCTCGCTCGCTCTCTCCCACGCTCTCTCTCTGGCAAATAAATCTTAAAAAAAAAGACAGAGCAGGATATTCTCATACTTCTTAGGAGAAACGTTTATGTTTCCCTTCAGCATAAAAAGAATGTGTCTTCCCATCCCGCCTGCATGCAGGTGGGGCGCGGTCACCAGCCCCACCCCCTCAGGTGCTCGTGCTGCCGGGCAGGAGGCCGACCCCCTGCAGCCTCGGGGCTTGGCAGTGGGCATCGATAGGTTTCTCTTCTGCAGCCACCAGACTCAGCTTTGGCTACACAGGCCCATCTCTCGGGAGCTCCCACTCCGGATTCCCTAAAGCACACAGCTTCACAAGTGCTCCTGTTTCTGTCCCCGTTGAGGTCCGTGAGATGTACATTCAGAATGACTGCGTCCACCAGCTGCATCTGCATTCACCGCGGGTGTTTAAGAACAAGTAAGCGCAGAGAAGGCAGGTCTGTCCCGTGCCGGCCGGCGCCTCCCTCTGGCAGCCCTTCCCTCTGTGAGCACAGCAACCGCCGGTGTGCCCTGACGGTCAGGCTTCCTCTGTCCTGGAGCCCGGAGACCCTGCCCCTCCCCGCCGGGCTTTCCGGAGCGAGCCTCAGGGCGGCTGGTACCGAGCTTCCTGTACATGGGGCGTGAGACATCAGGGCCAGGTGCGGCACTGCCTGTCACCCTGAGCCTCGGTTTGAGGACGTATATTCCCAAAGATGGGCAGACAGGAAAGCACGCTTCTGATTTTGCCGGAAATTAAAATTGCACTGGGATGTGGGTAAAGAGAAGATCGTAGCCGTGCATCATTAAGCAGCTAATTTAAATTATGAAATAGACATAAATCATACATACATTTTAGCCAAAGTGTGTTAACATCCGTCCACCGTGACATGCTGAGTGTTTACTAATTTCTCATTTTGTGATGTAACAAGCATAAATGTAAGATTTTGATTCATTCATTTCATTTTAGCTTGTAAGTATATAAGCACAGCAAGTCATTAAGATGTGCTTTAAAGAGGAGGCTATAGCAATATAAACAAATAAATAACTTCTATGAATGAGCTTTAATATATTTTATTTAAAATCAGGCATAATTTTTACCCCTTCAGAGTATTCATAGCAAAGTTGTCATGAGTAAAAATCATGAAGTACTTTGTTTTGTATTTTAAACTTTCATCCAAGAAAGGAAGAGCATTGTGGTCTGATACCTGCCTAACAATTTCATAGTTAGTTTCTGCCTGTCTCAAGGGTAGAGTGTGTGTTTCCAGAAACCCCACAGTGTCTTTTGATTGGTTTGAATTCTCCCTCTTGCTCCAGAGAAAACAGCGGTGAGTCTTGAGGCGCCCCAGGCTCGACCCTGTCCCTGGATCTCCGTCCTTCGCTCCTTTCCTGCCTTCACTGCTTCCTTCCTTCCAAGGCCGTCCGTCGGCCACCGTCCCTCAGGGCCCCAGAGGTTAGATCAGGAACTCCTTGGATCAGGCCCTTGCTCACGCTTCTGGCGGGGAGGGGGGAGGGAGGGGAGCGGTTGTTGGAGCTCAGACTCCGTGATGAGCAGCAAATCGGGGGTTCATGAGCAGATTTGACACTGCCGGGTCATAGTTGGCCCCCGAGCTCTCCCTGTCTTTGTCACCGGGTGCGGGAAACTCCAGAGATCAGCGCTGGTGGTGAGGGTAGAAGATGTAGAAACAAGAAGGAAAATTGAGCTCGTGGTGACACTGTGTGGCCCCTGTGTCCAGGGGCAGAGAGAGAGCTAAGTGTATCGTAAGGTTCTCTCTTGTAGCGCTCTGACTTTGAGACGAAGTCCCCTGCCCGTGAGTTCTAGCTCTGTCCGGTAGTGTCCTCTCTGATCTCCTGGGGATGCCGTCATTGCTTCACGGGACCTGATCGCCCCTTGGGCACGTGGATGGGTTTGCACTGTGGGGTCTTTCTGTGTCGCTCGCTTTCTGTTCACCCTGTTCTCATCCACTCCTGTCCCTGGGAGACCAGGTCTGGAGATGCGCCCTGCTTGGGTCCTTTCTACTCTTCACCCGACCAACATTGGACATCTGTTATCTGTTTGTTTGTTTGTTTGTTTGTTTTAAAGATATTTATTTATTTATTTATGTATGTATTTGACAGAAAGAGATCACAAGTAGGCAGAGAGGCAGACAGAAGGGGAAACAAGCTCCCCGCTGAGCAGAGAGCCCGAATTGGGGCTCGATCCCAGGACCCTGAGATCATGACCTGAGCCGAAGGCAGAGGCTCTAACCCACTGAGCCACCCAGGCGCCCCTGAACATTTTTTAAATACAAAAAAGAATTTTATTGAACACTCAAATAATGAACAGATATTAACGCTTTTCCACATTGACTTCAGCCATTTGTGTACTAAGCTCAAGCGCGCGTGGCTGATGCTGTCTGTCAAGCGCCCCAGTTCCTGTCCCCTCCCAGAGGAGTCCCTTCCGTGCGTGTGTCATATGTGCTCACGGGTCATGTTTTCACACCCGCTGCACACACACGTGTACACACAAACACATGAAAAGGTCTGGTAGATGTTTTAAATGCACATTACAAGCACGCTTTTCTTCATTTGGCTTCTTTCTCCCACATAACCTTCTTTGTTTCCGTAAACATCCATACAGGGGGACACGTGGGACGTTCCCAGTTCTGGGCAGTGACACACACGACCATCACACACACAGCACACAACCACCCTTGCTCGTGTCCCTGTGCACACATTCTTGGCGTTTCTCTGAGGCACACATTGAAAGTGCCGCTGCCTGGCTGCGTGGCGTTCGTATTTTCCTTTTTTTTAAGATTTCATTTATTATTTGACAGAGAAGGATAGAGAGAGCTTGAGCACGAGTAGGGGGAGCAGTAGAGGCAGAGCGAGAAGCCAATTCTCCGCTGAGCAGGGAGCCCAGCACGGGGCTCCATCCCAGGACCCTGAGATCATGACCTGAGCCGAAGGCAGAGGCTTCACTGACTGAGCCCCTCAGGTGCCCCTGTATTTTCAATTTTATAAGAAACAGTCAAATTGTTTTCCAAAGCAGCTGTAGTAATTTACACACCCAGCACCAGTGTCTTAAAAGTTTTTGTTTCCCCACCTGTGAGTTGGTCATCATTGATCAGACTTCTGTCTGGTGGGTCTGAAATTCTAACCTCACGTTTTAACTTAATGCTCCTGAGTGAAATGCCCTTCGTCCATGACCATGGCCATTGGAGTTTCCTCCCTCAGGGCTCACCCCCAGGGTGAGTATTTAGTCTTCTGTCTTTTATGAATTTTGCAAATATTGACTCCTGTTCTGGGAATGTTATTTCTAACCCTAGAAAAATATTGTAATTACAGGATACAACTATAACCCTGTGTGTATGCAGCCTGTCCCATTTTCAGAGTGTCCTCACCTTGCTTCCACGTGTTGTTATGTCAGAAATAGTGCAGACTGATCATGCCTGTGTCCTTGAAACAGGTGAAGCACCCACCACATAGCTTTCTAGAACATTCTCGCTGAGCTCCAGTGCATGGTTGCTGTGACCACCCTGGGGGCGTGGACGTAGCTCCACGAGGAGGATTAGGAGAAGAGAGTGTGTGTAGCAGCTCACGTGCTCTGTGCCCGGAGCCTCGGAGGGCCGGGAAGGCCGCACAGAGCTCCCTGGGCTCTGTGTCGGGCGCTGTCACAGACCCTTCCTCCCGTGCTCCCCGAATATACCCCGAGCCCCTGGCTCCCTGGCGCTTCAGCGTTCCGTAAGGGGGACAGGAGGAGATGCGCAGCTGGCTTAGCGAGCGTTCCCCCACGGGCCCAGCCACCCAGTCCTTGGCCCCGTGGACAGACACCCCGTGATCTCCCTGCACACCCCAGAGCGGTCAGCCCCCTCTGGATGCCCACTGCCCCCCTACCTTTTTGGGGTACAGGCAGCAAGAGGAAATAGCAAGCATGTTGTGGGCACCAGCCTTTTGCCAAGATTGAGATTGTTTTTGTTTTTCGTCTTTAACGTTGACAACTGAGGAATGGCTGTTGAGTGTTAGGGTTTCAGCACCCCCGTCCAAACCCTACACACTGTTGTCCTTTTGAGAGTCATTCTTTGTAGGCCTGTAATCGCCTTCTCTTTAATTTGCTTTTCATTAAATTATATTTATTCTGTAATTGTTAATTGTAGAGCAAACTGCTTTTCCCTCTGAAGGCTTTGTACCCATGAGACTTGTAGGCGGGGACCATATCGGTGGGATCGTCCGCTGTGTCTCGCTTTGGTGTGGCCCATCTGTTACAGCAGATGAACCACTGTCAGTGCGCGGTCATTGACAGCTGTCAGCTCTCGGTGGTGTACGTTCGGGCTCGTGCCGTGTGTCCCACGTGTTCGTTGTGTTTCTATCTTCACAATGAAATGTGCGTCCCTGACATCGGTGGTCTGTCCATTCATTTAGGTTCAGCCTCTTGTGGGACAGTGAGATTTTCCAGTATCCCAGCACCACCTTTTTAATCTGCTGTGTGAATTCTCTCTCTTATTCGAAAGAAAGAGCCATCATGAAAGTGGGTGGGTAAAACATATACAGCGCTTTGGGCTTTCAAAGTACTTTTCGACATTGAAGAGTTCACTCGACTTTCTCTGCGTCTGGAGGAAAACTCTGAAGCTGAAAGTGGGAAATAAAGTCTATTCTGATGCTCCTTAGTGTGGGGTTTAAGAAACACAGTGGTTCCTCTCATACTGAGTTCAGGTCTGTGTGCCGAGCGGAAGTTTTTAGAGTTCCTTGTAATGGTATCGTATGAAATCATATTTCAGGACTGAGTCCTTACAGATTATCGAGTCAAACTAAAATTGATGGCAAGTACTTGAATTGGACGCTCAAGCCCTTACGTACCCTTCCTTCATCTCTCCACTCCTCCGGAAGTAAAGGTAAATTGTCACGGGTCTCGTCCTTTTCTGCCTTCTCTCCGGGGTTGTGAAATTCACATTTCTGGTTCCCAATCTAAATTGGGAACTTTTCTCAACACATAACCATACGTGATAGCTCAAAATTAATTGTTCAAATGTCTTATTTTGTTTTCTGTGACAAAATTAATTCACCTCTCGGAGTTCATCTCTTCTGCTCAGGTCACATTTCCAGTGTATGTCAGAGGTCTTGGACATTTATCATTTGACGCATATTTTCCTTATTCTGAGCAAGCTGGTTGTTAACATTACTGCTTTTCACTTGCTCATTTTAATGAACTTTGGCATTTCCAGTCTTTTCCTAAAAGAAATCCTTATGGACATGGAAGCGTTCTGTTTAGGGTTCCGTTGCTGTCATTAGAACGCCCCTGAGCCAGTCTCACACAAGAACAGCTCTGGGGGCAGACTGGGTCACACAGCCCCCCCACACCTCCCTCCCAGCCCCCCCAGACTGGGTCACACAACCCCCCTAGCCCTCCCCCTCAACCCCCCCCAGACCGCATGGAGGCGGTGTGTCCATGGCTCATGCACCAGAACGGCACTAGATTTCCCGTTTACCTAAGAAATCACCGGGATACTTCAGGATGTGCTCAGTGTGCTTGTGGGCTTTTTTAATTTAAAATGGAGCTTTGGGGGCACCTGGGTGGCTTAGTCTACGAAGCCTCTGTCTTCGGCTCAGGTCGTGATCTCAGGGTCCTGGGATCGAGCCCCATGTCAGGCTCCCTGCTGAGCAAGGAGCCTGCTTCTTCCTCTGCTGTCCCCCTGCCTGTGTGCTCCCAAGCTGGCTTGCTCTCCTAAGTAAATAGATAATATTTTAATACAACGCAGCATTGAAGGCGTGGGCAGTTTTGCTGAGGATTATTTTTACGGCAAAAGTGGGCCCCGTGTTCTTTGTCAGCCAGAGCCATCCAGTGACCCGTGTCCTGATAACCAGGCAGTGAAAGAGACACCAACCATGTGGCGGCTCCTCAGGCCGTCAGAGAATCGAGAACAAGCGAGACCAGCCGAGCCAAGGGAGATGTCGAGGGAAACACGCGCAGAGTTGTAATGCTCGCACAGGGCCCTGCAGGCTTAGGAGGGCGACAGAGATGCCCGGGCGGAGGTCCTCCGAGCGTGTGCTGTTAGTGCGGGCCAGAGGGGGGCTCTCCGCTGGACGTCCGCACGCCTGGGCCTCCCGGCAGGGTGGCCCTGCCCCGGGAGGACGCCATCCGCCCCACCCACTGCAGAACGGTGCTGCCCAAGGAAAGGGCACACCCCTGCACAGAGAAGCTAAGTGTCTCCACTCGTCTGCGTCTGTGTTCTCTGCCCTGCCCGGAGGCCCGCTTCATTTCTGATTCCTCTGCCTCTGAGCCGTGTGGGCTCGCTGCACAGCAGGGGACCCTTGGAAATGAATTTTGTAGGAGTATTTTCATTTAATGTTTCCTAAATGATTAATGAGAATGCTTCGAGCAACCTGGAGTTAGGCAGGTCATGACTATACTTGGGAATCTTCCAGAAAAACAGATCCATTGGGAATTATTTGTCCTTACAGATACCGACTAGCTATATTTCGGGGTGCACTCTCCCTGCAAGAGCGAGGCCTCGGGCTCGTGGGAAAGCCGTGCACGTTTCAGCTCGCTGGGCGCCGCTCAGCCTGGAGGGTTCCGCGGAGTCCTGGTGTCGGACACGGGAGGCGGGGTCTGGCCAGACTAAGAGAATCAGATGAAGGCGCTTTTATCCACTTTTCCCTAAAACAGAGCTGAGTCTGTAGCGTTGTTAGGGCAGGCCCGAGTCCCATCAACACCATTGTCCACACTTTATTGAAGACACAGCGTGGCTTCCCTGAGGACAGTGGTCGCCCCCTTCAGCTCGTGTGTCCAGGCCTGGCCTTGCACTGGGCACCCCAACCCGCTAGTGAGCGTTTGTCGACTTCGGTGAGCGAGCCCCAGCTGGACCAGGTGGGCGGTGTTTCGTGTTTTGTCTCTGTGAACAGTGTATTTTTTTTTCTAGAAAGAGGAATTTTTTTTCTTTCTGAATTGTTCCAGTTTTCTCTTTCCCTGGAGGCTGTGAGGTATGTGCTTTCCTCTTGATCTTTAAAGCTATGCAGGCCCTTTCCAGTGGTACCGAAAGAGAAGAAGAGGAAGGCCTTTTCCTTCATCGGTCCCAGCTCCCAGATCTCCCTATGAAAGTCACAGGTAGAGACGGCGGGCTCCTTACAGAAGCCACACACGGGCTCTTTGTCACCCACCCGCTTTCTGTTCTCAGCTGCCAGGTTGAGTCCAAACTCCCAGAGTGTCCAAACTCCACGCTGAGTGTCACCTGTGGCCACACTGCCCAGGGCTCTCTGCTGGCAGCATGGTGCCCACGCTGCGAGGGTCCCAGGGTTGGCGGGTGCACACGAGCAGGGACAGGGAGGTCTGCAGACGGCGCCCAGAGGGAGGCTGACGTGAGGGAGCAGTCCCGCTAGCCCGAGGGGACAGCAGTGTCTTCCTGTCACAGAGCCCCAAGCACGTCCTGTCTGCTCGGGAGAAGCAGTGGACAGAGGAGCGGGTGGCCTCGTGGCAGCAAGAGATCCAGGAGTCTAGGCACGTCCTCATGGGCACAACCAGGCAGCCACGGCCACGCAGACACGTCCACGCGGCACATCCACACGGCCATGTCCATGCGGGCACATCCATGCGGGCATGTCCACGCAGACACGTCCACGTGGGCAGGTATACACAGGCACATCCATGCAGGCACGCCCACGTGGGCACTACCAGGCGGACACGTCCATGCAGGCACGTCCACGCAGGCACGTCCCATGGGCACGTCCACACGGGCACATCCACGTGGGCACGTCCATGCAGGCATGACCAGGCAACTGCAGATCGAGGCTCCATAGCCCTCGAGCTGGTGTGCTTTAAACTCACATCAGGGAGGTCATGGGTCACAGCAGGGCTTTTCCAGTGTTCCCGTGCACTCAGGGCACCTGGGCCTGGGCAGAAGCGGGGTCTGGCACCGTAGGTTCACTCGGGGGCCCAGTCGGCATCTGGGCGAGGGACCACGCTGAGAAGTGGGGTCCATGTAGCTCCCCATATTCCATAGAGGCTCCCATTGGCTTTGAGCTCACCTTGTCTGATTGCTTTCCAAAATCTGTTGGTATCTTCCTCCACCTGCCTGCGTATCTTTATGCAACTAATTAAAATAACTTTAATTTACTTTTCATCTCTTTCAGCTAAAAGTAAATATTTCATTTGAAGCTATGAACTTTGCAGCTGTACAGGAAAATTACATTTTTATAACATTCATCAAACTATAGACCACTTTTCTGTGGTTTAACTATGAACAGAACATGCTTCACCAGCGGCACTCCACAAGTTCATGTGCCAAGTAGTCAGTACTTAGACGTGTTTTCCATAGAATTCAGTCTATACCTAGTTGGGCCCTTAGATCAGCCCACAAAAGCCTGTTTAACCACTACATGTATGTTGAATAGAGTACTAATATTACTCTTTCAATTATAACTGGCTACAGTATTTAGTATTTCTAAAAAAAAAATATTTTTTAATTCCAATTTGAGATCCCCAAAACACAGTCTTTTTTTTCCTTAAGGAATGGATCCAACTTTTTGTTTTTTCATGTGGCCTTCTACACACCCCAACAGTGCTTGCTGAAAATTACATTTTCCTTTTCAATGTGTTGGTCACACTGTCTTTCTTGTACACTAAATTCTGAGTGCATTTGACCTTCTCTTCTTTTAAGTAGTAATATTTATGTTTGGGATTCTTTCAGGTTTATAGAAACATTGAAAAGATAGTACAGAGAGTTCCCTATACCGTCTCTTCTGCTCAGTTTTTATTAATGTGTTGTATCATTGTTAACCTTGCACTTGTGTGGGACATTTGTTACAGTAGATTGGTGCATTGTTATTAACACCCATGTTTAGCACTCACTCCTGGTTGTGTACATTCTTTTGAGTGTGGACAGGTGGTTAAAGACGCGTATCTATCACTGCGGCATCCCGCAGCGTGGTTTCACTGCCCTTTTAACACCGTCTGTCTTCTCTGCCTTCTGCCTGTCCTCCCCTCCTGGCTAGCCTCAGGAAACCACCGTTCTTTTGATCTTTTGACCTGCCTCTCGCAGGTCATCTTATTGCTGGAATCACATAATATGCAGCCTTTTCAGGCTGGAGTCTTCTACGTAGCCAGGTCCATTTAGGGTGCCTCCAGGCCTTTTTGTGGTTTGGTAGCACATTTGATTTTAGTACTGAAAAGTATCCGATTGTGTGGGTGTACGATTTATTCACTCACCTATCAAAAGACATCTTGGCGCTTCTGGGTTTGGCAATGATGAATAAAGTTGCTTTCACATGCCAGGTTTTGTGTGGACATAAATTCTGAAGTTACTTGGGTAAATCCGTGGGAGCACTGTTGCTGGATTATAGGGTAAGCCTGTGTTTAGTTTTGTAACTGCCGGGCCGTCTTCCGGAGCAGTCGCACCGTTCTGTGTCTTCACTTGCTGGTGTCAGCTTCCTGGATTTTAACCATTCTAATGGGTGTCTAATGATATTATTGCATTGCTGTTTTAATTTGCAGTTCGTAGCTCCCTAATAACATGTGTATGATGGGGAGCATTTTTCATGCTTTTTTATCATCTGTATACCTTTGTCAAGGTACCTGTTCAAATCTGTTGTCCGTTTATTAAGTCGTTTTCTTACTGTTGATTTTTAAGAGTTCTTTGTGTATTTTGGGTACAAGTCCCTTATCAGATGTGTGTTTTGCTGATATTTTCTCCCACTCGTTGCTTGTCTTCTTGTTCTCTTGACATCATCTTTCACAGGACAGTTTTTAATTTTAAGGAGTCCGATATTTTTTCTTTTATGGATCTTGTTTTTGGTATCTAAAATTTGGTTTAGATCTAAAATTTATCAGGGACGCCTGGGTGGCTCAGTTGGTTAAGCAGCTGCCTTCAGCTCAGGTCGTGATCCCAGGGTCCTCAATATGGGATAGAGTCCCGTATCAGGCTTCTTGCTCAGTGGGGAGTCTGCTTCTCCCTCTGCCTCTGCCTGCTTGTGTGCTCTCTTGCTCTCTCTCTCTCTATGACAAACAAACAAACAAACAAATAAATAAATGTAAAATAAAATAAAATTTATCACCAAACCCAAGTTGCTTAGATTTTCTCCTGTGTTCTGTTCTAGATATTTCAGAGTTTTGCATTTTACTTTTAAGTCTGTTGCCCATATTGAGTTAAGCCTTGTGAAGGATGGAAGGTCTGTGCTGAGATTATTTCCCCCCAAATAGATGTCTGGTTGTCCCAGCATCGTTTGCTGAAGGGACTTGCCCTTTCTCTGTTGACTTGCCTTCACTCCTCTGTCAGAGATCAGACTGTATTTGTGGAGCCTATTTCCGGGCCTTCTGCTCAGTTCCATGGATGTACCCATTCTGTTTGGCTAGTGTCGCCGTCCTGTGGCACTGCCCTCACAGTGCGTCGTAACACTGGGCGGTGTCCGCTCTCCAGCGTGTTCGTCTCTACAGCGTCGTGGTAGATGTTTGTGATCTTCTGCCTGTCCACGTAAACCGAGAATCAGGACGTCCACGCCCACAAAATAGCACAGGGGTTTGACTGTGACTGCTTTGAACATGCCGGTCAGGTTGTGAGAGTGGACACCTTGGCGTGTGGAGGCTCCCCGGCTGTTTACATGGACCATCTCCCATTTATCCACAGCTGCGTTGCTTTCTTTCACCAGCGCGTTAGAAGTTTCCTCATAAAGATCTTGTACATATTTTGCCACATTTATATCTGACTATTTCATTTATGTTGGTGTTAACATAAATAGTACTGTTTTGGGTTTGTTTTTTTTTTTAAGAAGTATTTTTTGTCTTCTTTTTTGAAGATTTTATTTGAGAGAAAGAACGCACGAGCAGGGGGGAGGAGCAAAGGGAGAGGGAGAAGCAGGCTCCCCACTGAGCAGGGGGCCTGACGTGTGGCCAGATCCCAGGATCCCTTGACCTGAGCCAAAGACAGAGGCTTCACCAGCTGAGCCACCCAGGTGGCCTGATGGTATTGTGTTTTTAATTTCAAATTTCAGTTGTTCATTGCTGGTATAAGTCAGACCAATTGACTTACAGAGTAACCTCATATCCTGTTCCTTTATTTGCTTATTTCTTGAGGAAGAATTTTTTTGTTTTTTTGTCAGTTCTTTGGGATTTTCTGCGTAGATGATTTTATCATTTGCAAAAACAGTTTTATTTCTTCCTTTCTAATCTATACACCTTTTTCCCTTTTTTTTTCCTTTGGTCTTATTGATTAATTAGGATTTCTAGTATCATGTGCAGTAGGAGTAGCAAAAAGAGGACATCCCTTCCTTGTTCAAGATCTTAAGGGGAAAACATCTACTTTCTCATCGTTGAGGCTGTGGTTAGCTATAGGTTTCTGTAGATGTTCCTTATCAAGTGGAGGAAGTTCGCTATTCCTTTGCTGAGTTTTTATCATGACATATTTGGTCAAATGTGTTTTGCGCATCTGTCGGTACACTGTGTGACTTTTCTTGCTTAGCCTCTTTGATGTGATGGGTCGCACTGATTTTGAGTGTTGGACCAGACTCTCATAGCTGGAATAACCCCCCTCGGCCGTGGTGTACAACTCTCTTACAACGCGTGGGGTTCGATATGCTCTATTTCTCTTGGATTCAGTTTAGTTGGACTGGGTCTGCTGACCCGCTGCGGGTGTTTGTGTCTGCGTTCTTGAGCCGTACTGCTCTATACTTGTCTTTTCCTGTAGTGGCTTTGTCTAGTCTGGGTATTAGCCTCATAGAGTAGATGAGGAAGTGTCGCTCTGCATCTATTTCCTGGAAGAGAGTGTAGAGAGTTTAACTTCCTTATGGTTGGTAAAGTTCACCAGTGAAACCATCTGGGCCTGGTGCTTTCTGTTTTGAAAGGTTATTATTTCTTGACTTAATTTTTAAGTAGATATTGGCCTGTTCAGGTGATTTCTTCCTCTTTGTGTCTTTCTTATTAAATTGTGTCTTTCAAGGAATTGGTCCATTTCATCTAGGTTACAAAATTTGTGGACATAGAGTTCTTCATGGTATTCTTTTTTATTATCTTTTATTATTTATCTTTTTTATTTATTTTAATATTTATTCTAAGTTTTTATTTTTTAATTATCTTTTTAATGTCTATGTAATCAGTAGCAATGACCCTTCTTTTATTTCTAATATTAGTAATTCATGTTTTCTCTTTCATTTCTTTGTTAGCCTGGCTAGAGGCTCATCAATTTTACTAATTTTGTCAAAAAACCAACTTCAAGTTTGTTGGTTTTCTCTGTTGATTTCCTGTTTTCAATGTCATTGATTTCTACTTTAATTTTTATTTTCTTTTTCTTCTGTATTGCCTGCCTTTTTCTAGTATTCTCATGTGGAACTTGTTGATTTTAAGATTTTCTTTCTTTTCTTTTTTTTTCAAGATTTTATTTATTTATTTATTTGGCAGAGAGAGTGAGAGAGATCACAAGCAGGCAGAGAGGCAGGCAGAGAGAAAAGGGGAAGCAGGCTCCCCACTGAGCAGAGAGCCCGATGTGGGGCTCGATCCCAGGACCCTGAGATCATGACCTGAGCTGAAGGCAGAGGCTTTAACCCACTGAGCCACCCAGGCGCCCCAAGATTTTCTTTCTTTTCAAATATATTCATCTAATGCTGTAAAATCACCTCCTAGTACTATTTTTATTTTGCAGCATCTCCAAATTTTGTAAGTTGTTCTTTCGTTCTCATTTAGCTCCAAATGATTTTGCATGTCCTCTTAAACGCAGACACTTCCTCGGGCACGTGGACATTCACCAGTGTGGACGGCACGTAGCTCCCTACCATCTCATCTTATAGTCAGTGCATTTATAAATCGGTTTTGGGAGTGTGCAGTTTTTGTTTCTGTGCTTATCTTACAGAACTTACAGAATCCTAAAGATATTCTGTGTTCAGGGGTGTCTGGGTGGCTCAGTGGGTTAAAGCCTCTGCCTCCGGCTCAGGTCATGATCTCAGGGTCCTGGGATCAAGCCCCGCATCGGGCTCTCTGCTCAGCAGGGAGCCTGCTTCCCCCTCTCTCTCTCTCTGCCTGCCTCTCTGCCTGCTTGTGATCTCTCTCTGTCAAATAAATAAATAAATAAAATCTTTAAAAAAGAAAAAAAAAAGGTATTCTGTGTGCAGGTGAATTCTGACCCACACGGGAATGATTATCGCCTGTTGCTTACTTGATATGAAGGGGTGGAAGTGGCACTGCTAATGCATGGCCCACCAACGGGGCACAGTCCTGTAGTTAGTGATGCTCATGGGCAAGATGCTTCTTTCTAGGAAGCAGAAACGACTCATTCCAGAACGTAAGCTCAGTCATCCATCCTCTTTAGACATAGGAATTATGTTGTGTTCTAAAAAAGCAAGGAGGGGGAAATTAAAAAAAAAACTTCCAACATCTAAAATTCAGTAATTGTCATTTTTCTTTTCTCTGGACTTATAATCACCACAGTACCTACATTTTGTGGAGTTCCTTATTTCCGACTTCCCTCTAGGTCTTTCTTTTGTCTGTGTTTAGTAAAGACCACAGAGCGCCCTGGCCTTTCAGGGGACGAAGCAGCTCCGTTCAGAAGCCATCTTGGTCGGGCATGTGGCGGACTCTCCCTGGTCGTTGACGGGCGGGTGGCGGACTCTCCCTGGTCGTTGACGGTCGGGCGGGTGGGCAGACTCTCTCTGGTCGTTGACGGTCGGGCGGGTGGGCAGACTCTCCCTGGTCGTTGACGGTCGGGCGCGTGGGCAGACTCTCCCTGGTCGTTGACGGTCGGGCGGGTGGCGGACTCTCCCTGGTCGTTGACTGTCGGGCGGGTGGCGGACTCTCCCTGGTCGTTGACGGTCGGGCGGGTGGCGGACTCTCCCTGGTCGTTGACGGTCGGGCGCGTGGGCAGTTGGAAGCACGGAGAAGCCGAGTCCCTTGCAGACGTCACATGGTGGTTTTCTAATCATCTTCCAAGCTGTATTCGGGATCCAGACATTGACACCTCCAGTCGGTTTCGAAAAGCCCTCTTCTGACTCTTCTGGGTCGCCCAGTGTTGTCCTGTCCGTGTCCATTATCTCCTGTGTGACCAGCACGGGCTGTGTGACGACTCTGATGGTTTCTGTGTACCTCGTGTGTATACCACACGTCCACTTCCAAATCCTGTGAGAGGAGACATGACACCAGTAAAAACATCCCCTCATCCTGAGAGACGCAGCCACATCCAGACACTAAGTTCACTCGGGGTGTAGCCCTTCTGTGGGGAGCTGCCCTCATCCTCCCAGCACGCCGATGTAGTGTCCCGGGAGGCAGGCCTAGAGGGTGGGGTTTTCACGTGCAGCTCCCTTGCCTCCTGCTGGGGCACCTCTGACAGAGAGCTTGGCTCCAGAGCCACACACACACACCCGTGTGCGCACACGCACTCACACATCACTGAGTCAGGCTGAGCTCCAGCCTCAAGGACCTGGGCCTGAGACTCACCTTTGCTCGCTTTTCTTCCCACATCCTTACGTGCTCACAGTGCCTCCTTTCAGGGTCTTCTTCTAGGGACCCCAACCTACATAAGCAACCTCCTACTCGAGCTTGTCATACCAAAAAATATTTTTAAAATCCTTGAGTGTTTTTGGTGGGAATGCAAGCTGGTGCAGCCACCTTGGAAAACAGTATGGAGGTTCCTCAAAAAGCTGAAAATAGAGCTGCTGTACAATCCAGCAATCGCACTACTGGGTATTTACCCTAAAGATACAAATGTCGTGATCCGAAGGGGCACGTGCACCCGAATGTTTATAGCAGCCATGTCCACAAGAGCCAAACTATGGAAAGACCCTAGATGCCCATCAACAGATGAATGGATAAAGAAGATGTGGTATATATATACAGTGGAATACTACACAGCCATCAAGAGAAACGAAATCTGGCCATGGTTGGAACTGGAGGGTATTATGCTAAGCAAAATAAGTCAGAGAAAGACAATTATCATATGATCTCTTGGATATGAAGAATTTGAGAGGCAAGGCGGGAGTTTGTGGGGTAGGGGGGCAAAATGAAACAAGATGGGATCAGGAGGGAGACAAACCATAAGAGACTCTCAATCTCACGAAGCAAACCGAGGGTTGCTGGGGGTGGGGGGAGGGATGGGGGGTCTGGGTTACGGACATTGGGGAGAGTATGTGCTATGGTGAGTGCTGTGAAATGGGTAAGACTGATGAATCACAGCCCTGTACCCCTGGGGCAAATAATACATTATATGTTAATAAAGAAAAATCCTTAAGTGTTTTGAGGTTTCTTTTACTGGAGGAGGAAGCAGTCCCTAGTTAAAGTACAGCCATGGAAACAGTAGTGACACCCACCTTTCTCCTTTGATACTTGTCTAGAACGTATGTATACACACCTTTACCAACAAAATGAACATGTATTTTATCATTGACATCGTTGCATACTTTACCAAGAAATGCAGAGATCCTGCTGTCCCGTCTGCTGGGATGTTGGCCGTTCCCTCCTGCACGTGTGTGACGTGTGAAAGTGTGCTGAAGGATCGCAAACTAACTCAACTTCCACTTTGATTCTAGGCTCCATGGTCCCCTTTTCGATGCGGATCCTACACGCAGAGCTTCAGCAGTACCTGGGCAATCCACAGGAGTCCCTGGACAGACTGCACAAAGTGAAGGCCGTGTGCAGCAAGGTAACGACGGCTCTGTGGTGGCCCACTCTGCCCCCTCCCCTCGCGACGGAGAGCGCACCCTCAGAGGGAGCGCCCCACCGCTCCTATCCTGCCCTCCGCGACCACCACCATCACCACTTCCACCGGAAAGGGCGACCCAGGTCATCGTTACCTTTGTTCTCACCGAAATTGTTTCAGGAGGCAGCGAGTGTTTTTTGGCCAAACTTGGGGCCTGAAATCCTTATTCCTTAGCCGTCGTCGTCGTTGCGGAGGAATGACTGACATACCATGTTGTATCTGTCTCAGGCACCACGCGGTGGTTCAGCATCGGTGCACATTAGGGAGTCGTCGCCATGGAAGCTAGTGACATTGTTTCTGGTGGTGTCCCCCATGCTGTCCGTTACTCCCTGTGTCGCAGTTACCGTCCTCCCGGAAGGGTTGCCCCTCCAGCCCCCTCACCTCCTCATCCCTTCCCCTCCCTCTGGCCGCCATCAGCTTCTTCTCTGGGCCTGAGTCTTTCTGTTCTGTTTCATTTGTCATACAGTGTTCGTCTTTGACGTCTCTCACCTAGCATCACGGTCCGTAGCGCCGTCCGTGTTGTCGCAGACGGCAAGGTTTCACTCTTCCATCCATTGTGTAGACGTACCGCACCTTCTGTATCCATTCACCGCTGACGGACATTTAGGTTGCTTCCATATCTTGGCTGTTGTGAATAGTCCCGTAATGAACACAGAGGTGCATATGTCTTTTTTAATTCATGTTTTCATTTGCCTCAAATAAATACCCCGAAGCAAACTTGCTGGATTGTACAGTAACTCTATTTTTAATTTTTGGAAGAACCTCCGTGTTGTTTTCTGGAGTGGCTGCCCCAGCTCACATTCCCTCCAGTGATGCACAGGCTTCCGCTTTCTCCACATCCTCCCCAACACTTGTTATTTCTTGTCTTTGATACCAGCCATGCTGAGAGGTGTGGGGTCATACCTCCTTGTGGTGTTGATTTGCATTTCCATGATGGGTAGTGACGTTGGGCCTCTTTTCATGTGCCCATTGGCCATTCTTATGTCTTCTTTAGACAACTGTCTATTCAGGGCATTTACCTAGTTGAGTTTTTATATTGAGTTTTCTAAGCTCTTTATATATTTTGGATATCAGATGTGTCATCTGCAACTATCTTCTCCTATTCAGTAGGTTGCCTTTTCAGTTTGTTGCTGATTTCCTTTGCTGTGCAAAAGCATTTTAGTTTGATATAGTTCCATTTGTTTATTTTTGGGTTTTTTTGTTGTTCTTACCTGAGGAGACAGAGCCAAAAAAAAAAAAAAAAATCACTTAAACCAGCGTCAGAGAGCATACTGCCTATATTTTATTCTAGAAGTTTTACAGTTTCAGGTTTTACATTTAAGTCTTTATCCATGAATTCATTTCTGTGTCTCACATAAGAAAGTAGTCTGGTTTTATTCTTTTGCATGTGGCTGTCCAGTTTTGCAGATGTTGGTTGAAGAGACTGTCTTTATTGCATATGCTGCGTCCTTTGTCATAGACTAATTAACCGTACAAGTATGGGATTTCTTTCTCAGCTCTCTGTCCCACCCCACTGGTCTGTGTGTCTGTTTTTGTGCCGTTACCAGACCGTTGTGGTTATTGTAACCTCTAGTGTAGTTGGAGACCAGGGACTGTGACTCCTCCAGCTTTGTTCTTCTTTCTCAGGACTGCTTTGGCTGTTCAGGTCTTTTACATTTCCATACAAATTGTAAGCTTGTTTATTCTAGCTCTGTGAGAAATGCTGTTGGTGTTTGGATAGGAATTGCGCTGAATCTGTAGACTCTGTTGGGTAAGACAACACTCTTCTGGTCCTCAGCACAGAATATCTTCCCATTTATTTGCCTCATCTTCAGTGTCTTCCGTCACTGTCTTCCAGTTTTCTGAGTACAGAGCTTTTACCTTCTTAGCTAAATTTACTCCTAGGTATTTTATTCTTTTTGATGTAGTTGTAAATGTGATTATTTTCTTAATTTCTGTGATAATTTGTTATTATATACAAATGCAACAGATTTCTGCATGTTTAGTGAATTCATTTTTTAGGTCTAATGGTTTCCGGGTGAGGCATTAGGGTTTTCTGTATACAGTATCATGTCATCTGTGAATAGTGACAGTTTTACTTCCTTTCTAATTTGGGGGCCTTTTATTTCTTGTCTGATTCCTGCAGCTGGGACTTCCAATAACACCTCGAATAAAGGTGGCAAGAGTGAGCATCCTTAATTTATTCCTCATCTTAGAGGAAAGACTTTCAGTATTTTACCATTGAGCATGTTAGCTATGGGCTTGTGGTATATGGCCTTACACATGTTGAGATACAGTCCCTCTATATCCCCTTTGTTGAGTTTTTATCATAAATGGACATTGCGTCAGATCCTTTTTCTGCATCTGTGGGAATATCCTAGGTTTTTTATTCCTCATTTTGTTAATGTGGTGCATCACATTGATTAGAGGTATTGAACCATCCTTGCATCCCTGGACTATATCCCATTTGATCATTGTATATGATCCTTTTATTATATAGTTGAATTCAGTTTACTAATACTTTGTTGAATTTTGGCATCTGTGTTCATCAGGGATGTTGGCCTGAGATTTTCTTTCACCCCAATGTCTCTGTCTGATTTGGGTGTCAGGGTAATTCCGGCCTCATAGAATTAGCTTAGAAGTATTCCTTCCTCTTCAATTTTATGGAATCGTTTGAGAAGGATAGATATTAACTCTTTTTAAAATGTTTGGTAGAATACACCTGTGAAGCCATCCGATCCTAGACTTTTGTTTTTTGGGAGTTTTTTGATTACTGATTCAATTTCATTAGTAGTAATTGGTCTGTTCAGATTTGTTATTTCTTCCTTATTCAGTCTTGGAGAAGTATATGTTTCTAGGAATTTATCCATTTCATCTGGGTTGTCCAGTTGGCTGGCATGTGATTCTTTTTTTTTTTTTTTTTTAAAGATTTTATTTATTTGACAGAGAGAAACACAGTGAGAGAGGGAACACAAGCAGAGGGAATGGTAGAGGGAGAAGCAGGCTTCCTGCAGAGCAGAGAGCCCGATGCGGGGCTCAATCCCAGGCCCCTGGGATCTGACCTGGGCCGAAGGCAGCCGCTCAACGACCGAGCCACCCAGGCGCCCCTGGCATGTGATTCTTGTTTAGTATTATTAGTAGATTCAAAGCAGGGAAATACTCTCTTGTGTAAAAGTCATATGCCCTTAAATGTGGCAGACCATTCACAGGTGCCACACGTACTGCAGGCCCCTACCTGTGTCTCACAGAGGCACTGGCACAATATTTAACGAGATAATGGTTTAAAATGTTCCGGAATCGGGTGCCTGGGTGGCTCAGTGGGTTAAAGCATCTGCCTTCGGCTCAGGTCATGATCTCAGGGTCCTGAGAGGGAGCCCCACATTGGGCTCTCTGCTCAGCGGGGAGCCTGCTTCCCCCTCTCTCTCTGCCTGCCTCTCTGCCTGCTTGTGATCTCTTTCTCTCTCTCTGTCAAATACATACATAAATAAATCTTTAAAAAAAAAATGTTCCGGAATCAAAGCAGATTATACCGTATAATGACAACTGCCACTCGAGATACTGACTCCAAAGGCAGATAAGGTTCAGAAGTGGTTTCTGAATTGTTTTTGGTTGGGAGTAACGATTATGTGGAAGGTCCCAGGAGCTAACAGTTACGTGGAAGGTCCCAGAGCTAACGGTTACGTGGAAGGTCCCAGGAGGTAATGGTTACGTGGAAGGTCCCAGAGCTAACGGTTATGTGGAAGGTCCCGGGAGGTAATGGTTACATGGAAGGTCCCAGGAAGTAACGATTACGTGGAAGGTCCCAAGAGCTAACAGTTACGTGGAAGGTCCCAGAGCTAACGGTTACGTGGAAGGTCCCAGGAGGTAATGGTTACGTGGAAGGTCCCGGGAAGTAACG
>CM053610.1:115375263-115386091 GCA_028646535.1 Procyon lotor
GGGAGGGTGGACCGGGCCGGAGTCACCGGGGGTAACGGGCTCCGGGGGGTCACCGATGAGGACAGTGGCCAGTTCCAGAGAGGGTTTGTCTAGCTGGACAGATCTGAAGACCAGCACACTGAAAGCTTATGGGATGGTGCTAAAAACCCGGTTCAACAAAAACGCATTTATTGGGGGCGCCTGGGTGGCTCAGTGGGTTAAAGCCTCTGCCTTCGGCTCAGGTCATGATCTCAGAGTCCTGGGATCGAGCCCCGCATCGGGCTCTCTGTTTGGCAGGGAGCCTGCTTCCCCTTCTCTCTGCCTGCCTCTCTGCCTATTTGTGATCTCTCTCTCTGTCAAATAAATAAATAAATAAATCTTTAAAAAAAAAAAAAAAAAACGCATTTATTGGAAATGTGCCTGTCTTGGTGCCATGTGATGAATGTGACGTTGTCACTTCATATTCATGTGTAAAGACGGACTCTGTCCCAGAGAGGACCTACAACCAAAATTCACAAATAACGTCTGACGCCTGGACTCGGTGCTAGTACTGCTCTAGGTGCTCCTGCTAAAGCAGAACCCGCTGAACCCTAGCTCCAGGCAGATTAGGTGTACATATGTAATGACGGATTATGGGAACAAACAGCAATAAAATGAGTAAAGGGTGTTGTGGAAATGTCGGGGTCTGGAGCCAAGGGCCAAAAGAATTCTTTAGATGGCTTTGGTGCAAGAAGGTGGATTTATTAAAGCTCAGGGTCAGGACCTTTGGGCAGAAAGAGCTGTCCTGGGGCCATGAGGAGTAGCCCATCGTGTACTTTCAAGTTGGGTGGGGCTTGGGAATAGCCAAGTCTGAGACATTTGGAAGCAAGGTTTCCAGGACTTGGGGGGCTAGCTATTGTTGAGAAAAGGTCATTTATTACCGTCTAATAAAACCTTAATCATGAGACCCTTCAGATGTGTATCAGTGAGCCATATGCTTGGAGGATGATTGTCAACATATATATTGGGGGAAATTCCAAAGGAGTTTCTGTATGTTTAAATTAGACTCGCAGGATCCTGGGGGTCCGGCTAACTTTGCCCTTAGCGACGTGCCAAGGCAGCCAAGCTCCCAGAGGGAAATCGTTCTCCCTGTTTCAAGGACTTGTCAATGGGCTATAAGTATTTAAGAAATTTAATTTTGGGGGCGCCTGGGTGGCTCAGTCGTTAAGCGTCTGCCTTCGGCTCAGGTCATGATCCCAGAGTCCTGGGATCGAGCCCCGCATCGGGCTCCCTGCTCGGCAGGAGGCCTGCTTCTCCCACTACCACTCCCTCTGCTTGTGTTCCCTCTCTTGCTGTGTTTCTCTCTGTCAAATAAATAAAATCTTTAAAAAAATTTTTTTTTATTTTGCCAGGAGAATTCATGCTTTAAGAAGTCAGGGAAGTTTTTGGAAAAGAAGGAATTAACCTGAGGTGGAGAGAAGAACTAAGAACTCTTCTCCAGGGGGAAGAAGCTTCCAGACAGGGAACAACTTGTGTCAGATTCTCTGGCTGTGGTCACAGAATTTCATCAACTCGAGGTTTGGTTTCCTCATCTGTCAGATTTATCAGTCACTGTCCCCTACGGGCCAAGCACTATAAGATGCTGAAAACATTACAGTAGGTGATAGGTGCAATTGTGTTTGTCAGATTTTCTTTTAAAGATTTTACTTATTTATTTGAAAGAGCACGAACAGGGTGAGAAGCAGAGGGAGAAGCAGATTCCCCGCTGAGCAGGGATCCTGACGTGGGTCCATCCCAGGAACCCGGGTTCATGACCTGAGCAGACTGCAGATGCTTAACCCACTGAGCCACCCAGGTTCCCCCACGTTCATCATATTTGTAAAGTTAGATACGTTTTACTAATGCTGGAAAAAAGTCACTATCTCCTTGCAAAATGAAGAGTCAACTTGAAACTTGTTACAGAAAGAAAGAAAAGTAGAGCTGCTCCTCTGATCTTACCTGGGGAGTCATTTTGAGCACGCCTGCTGAGCCACGTCCGTGACCTTACTCTACCTGCCTGGGTTTCATCCCTGCCGCACGCTAGCAAAGTAGCTTGGGAGGTGTATTTGGTGATGTTCTTTATGGTTTCCAGTACTTGGCTGAATAGGAGTGGTCAGAGAGGACCTCCTCCCTGTTCCCCGTCTCAGGGAAAGCATTGTCCTTCATCGTAGATGTGATGTTAGCATTAGGTTTCTTTGTGGATGTTCTTTATCGGGTTGAGGAGGATCCCCTCTGTCCCTATTTTCCTGAGAGTTTTTATCTTGAGTGATATCACGTCAGATGCTTTCTATGCATTAATCAATAGGATCACGGGAGTTTTTCTTCTTAGCCTGTTAATATGGTGGACATTGCCCCTTTTAAATGAGCTTCCATGCCCCATCATCTCCATTCATCTCTGAACAGCTTGCTTTCTAGCACAAGTTGACCCAGGCTAGTTTTATACTGTTCTGTCTCACTGTCTCAGACATGGGAGTAACCTTTCCTCCAAAAGCCTTGGTTCCTTTTATTGGAAAAATGGTATTAGAGACCAGAAACTTGGCATGAGGTACCTCATGGGGGGCCTCTTGAGGCCGCCTTGATCTTTATAACTAGCATGAGGATCTCCAGTAGGTGTTCTTAAGTTCATATGATTGATTTACTAGCCCTCCTCGTGTGTCTGTAGCCTTACAGTCCTTTGTAGGAGAATAAAACAAACCCACGTGTCACAGACCAGGAATTCTGTCCCTCTTACACAGCCCTCTCTCCCTCTCCCTCTGCCCCTCCCCCGACACTCACACATGTGTGCTCTCACTCCCTCAAATGAATCTTTAAAAATTCATAAATGCAGAACTTCGATTTCTCAGAAGACTTTCGATAAACATAAATATTTAATGCTAATCCAGTTGAAACTTCCTAAAGCCAATTAGGGGATGTTATAAAGTATAATCAGAGTATATAAAAATCAAAATTTTTAAATACCTGGAAATACATTATATATTATACCTTTAAATCATAACCAAAATTTTAAGTGGAAATCTTTCCATAGGTTTATGTTATTTCCAGATTGTCTAAATCCTGCTAGAATTGTTTCATAAAAGACACCAATATGTATAATTATAACACAATGTACTTGCAATTTAAATCCCATGTTTTAAATCACAATTACATAACTCTTCAGCTATTTAAAAAAAATGTTTACCTGAAATCAAACATGTCATGTCCCGAATTCCCCAACTATGCGTTCTTCATTTGTCACTAAAACACAAAATTAATATTTTCTTAAACATCAATGTTTCTCCAATTTTAACACTCAAAGGAATCACCTGGTGATCATTGGAAAATACACATTCTGATTTAGAAGTCCTGGGCTGGGGCTCAGTGTTCTACACTTCTACCCGCCCCCTAGGTGATGCCCATGAGGCTGGTCTGGGACCACACTGCTTAACGAGGGCCCAGATGTCGGGAGGAATTACAGTGGATGTAGTAACAGGGGACTAAGAGGTTCCTTTTCAGCAGGAAGGAAATGAATCAGAGAATCTACAGTTTGGTCCTAGAGGAACCAAGAGACCCTGCCTGGGTAGTTGTGGTCCAGGACAGAATACCATAGGGGTAGGGGTGCAGTTAAACAGCCAAGATCCGTTCTCGCTTTTATCTGTTAGTTCTACATTGTGTGAAGTCCCCATTAAAAGGGACTCTATGCTGGGAATATAATGGGAATGCATAATGTCAGCACCTGAGGCAAAAAGCCTGGAGGTCAGATGGATGAGCACGCCCACACCGCAGAGTCGTTCCCTTCCACACCACTGCTCCTGGTATTAATGATAAAGTGACAGAGGAGAGTTACCACGGAGTCCTTGCAAGTAAAACAAATTTATGGACCTGTCTGGCCGATCAAGAATTAATGGATTGATTTAGCAAAAGGTTTCGTCTCTCCCCACCACTTACAGCTGCCAGGATTTTCATAATTATTACCCAGTGGCCAGTAGGGAGCATGGGAAGGAAATGAAGGTGCAAGCCTGCGACGAATGTGAAAATGCACTGCATATGATGAAGCAAGGTCACTGGCTTCTTCTGGAAGGTTTCAAAGTCACTCTTCCTCTGTCGCAGTATCTGATCTGCGGGCGTGGGTGGCCTATCAGGTCGATGAAAGGTGACCGTTCAAATATTAATATTTAAGATACACAGAAATTCACTTGATTTTTATCATGAACTGATAATTTGCTCATCTTCAATATATTTCATCAAAAGCAGCACCGTTCTTCTCATGAGCCTTCAGGAAACATGTACAGGATGAAAGAAGTAACATGACATTGGGAACACGCTTGTGTATCAGAGCAGATTAGAAGCTGGGCGCTGTGTTCACAGCCACCCCACACGGCGTCATTATCTCCGGTTTCAAATGAGAGAACAGAGATTGTATACAGGAAGTACACTCTACAGTGTATAGCTGTAGAGTGTACAGCTCTACAGCTGGAATTTGCGGTCAGTGTGAGTGAGCTGCGCGGGTCAGGGCTGGGGGAGAGCTGGAGAGGTCTGGGGGTAGGATCCACACACACTCCATTTCTACCCTCGGCCCTTCTGCAGAAGTCCCACCATTCTGCAGGGCCAGCACACCAGTAACCCCACCCCCATTAGCCAAGGGCCTCCCCAGGTCGAGGGAGGCCATTGACAAAGCCCTGTGGGCCTGCTGATCCTCAGCTATCACACTTGGCTGGGATTGTTCCCGGTAACAGGTCATCTTCCGGGAAATAATAGGAGTCCATGTCTCTGGAAGGTTTCAGTTGAAATACCCTTAGCTCGGTAATCCTGTTCCTGGGGCTACGTGGGGGCGTTCTCTGCAACTATTCAGACTGAGACTGGGAATACGACCCACGACCAGTAGGAACCTGGGGCGCCTGTGTTAGGGGCCATTGGGGGGCAGGCGCGTCCCCCATATGTGTGATGTTGAGTGGCTTACAGTTAGCATCCTTCTTTAGTTATCACCTTCACCTTCAGTTATCACCATGTCATACTCATCATCACTATCTTCCCAATTCACTCTTATAAATCATTAACTTTGAAAAAGAATAATTTTTTAAACCTTAAACCTTAGAAACTTTTTTTTTTTAAAGATTTTATTTATTTGACAGAGACAGCGAGAGAGGGAACACAAGCAGGGGGAGTGGGAAGGAGAGAAGCAGGCTTCCTGCCAAGCAGGGAGTCTAATATGGGGCTCCATCCCAGGACCCTGGGATCATGAGCTGAGCCAAAGGCAGATGTTTAATGACTGAGCCACCCAGGCACCCCTAAAAAGAATTTGCTTCTGCACAGCAAAAGAAACAGTCAACAAAACAAAGAGGGAACCCATGGAATGGGAGAAGATATTCACAAATGACACTACAAAGGCCTGATACCTAAGATCTGTAAAGAACTCAAAGTCAACATTCAGAAAACAGATAATCACGTCAAAAAATGGGCAGAAGACATGAACAGACACTTCTCCAAAGAAGACATACGAATGGCTAACACACACATGAAAAAATGTTCATCGTTATTAGCCATCAAGGAGATTCAAATCAAAAGCACACTGAGATATACCAGTCAGAATGGCCAAAATCAACAAGATAGTCAACAACAAATGCTGGAGAGGATGTGGAGAAAGGGAAACTCTTTTACACTGTTGGTGGGAATGCAAGTTGGTGCAGCAACTTTGGGAAACAGTGTGGAGATTCCTCAAGAAATTAAAAATAGAGCTACCCCATGACCCTGCCATCGCACTACTGGGTATTTACCCCAAAGAAGTAGATGCAGTACATAGAAGGGCCACATGTACCCCAATGTTCATAGCAGCAATGTCCACAATCACCAAACTGTGGAAAGAGCCAAGATGCCCTTCGACAGACGAATGGATAAAGAGGATGTGGTCCATATATACAATGGAATGTTATGCCTCCATCAGAAAGGATGATTATCCAACTTTTGTATCAACATGGGTAGGACTGGAAGAGATTATGCGGAGTGAAATAAGTCAAGCAGAGAATCAATTATCAGATGGTTTCACTTACATGTGGAAAATAAGGAAAAACATGGAGGACATTAGAAGGAAAGGAAAACCGAATTGGGGAAACTGGAGAGAGACAAAGCATGAAAGACTGTGGACTCTGAGAAACAAACTGGGGTTTTGGAGGAGGGGGTAGGGGGTTGGGCGAGCCTGGTGGTGGGTATTGAGGAGGGCACGTACTGCATGGAGCACTGGGTGTGGTGCATGAACAATGAATCTTGGAACACTGAAAAAATAAAATTAAATTAAAAAATGAAAAAACAAAAAACAAAAAAATAATAAAAGTTATTGAAGACCTTGGAGAATTTTTTTGTAGATTATGACTAGTGATATTTACCACATGCAACATAAAGTGGAGAAATATTTTAAATTATTTATTAAAACAATAAACCCATTTTAGGTTTTTTTTTAAAGATTTTATTTATTTATTTATCTGACGAGAGAGAGAGATCACAAGTAGGCAGAGAGGCAGGCAGAGAGAGGGGGAAGCAGGCTCCCCACTGAGCAGAGAGCCCGATGTGGGGCTCGATCCCAGGACCCAGACATCATGACCTGAGCCGAAGGCAGAGGCTTTAACCTACTGAGCCACCCAGGCACCCAACCCATTTCAAGTTAATGTAAGTAATATATTTCATTAAAAATAACCATATCCCCCGCTCCCAAAGTGAGAAGAGCAGGAGTGATTTACGTTTCCCAAATGTCGGTAATGTCTGAGTTGGAGGACATGCCTCTCTTCTTTTCCTTTAGATTTACTGCTTTCTGCATGCATTTGTAACTCAAGGAGCACATGTTTTTATTTATGAGAAAGATGTCCCATCTCCTCTTGGGGACTTGCTTTATTCACTTTGTATCATATTGCTAATAATTATCCATAATTGTGTGTGTCGGTACACTTAGTTCACTCATTGTGAATGCTGTCAAGTCTCACTGACTTCTGGGCTGGTGCTCCGTGCCATATTGAGAATGGGCCAGTGTTTGCCCAGGATAGGTAAAGTCACATACACTTGGAGCCAGAGGTTAAGATAGGAAAGATTTTCAGATGAGTAATTGGTTAATGAAACACAGGAAGAAACAGTTTTGGAATTATAGAAAGCCACATGCGCGATTTTCCTAACGTACCCAGAGAGTTCTAACCTACAACTTTAGAGGGATGATGAGGGCCCTGTGATAAAGGACCAGAGCCGGCCAGTTTACACGGAGAAGCAAGTCCCAGGTGGGTCTGACCCCAGGATCGAGTCAGTGGGAAGGGCAGCACACTGACAGGGCTCAGCCTCCTTCGTCCCCAAGGGAACACTGTGGGCGCAGCTGTCTCGATAACCTGTACTACTGTCAGCATTTCAGAGTAGACGGGCTATCCCAGCTCAGAGTTTTAAAGCGAAGCCTTTTGCTCTTGGCCCACTGTCCTGATCTACTTCCATTCAGCCTCCTAACCTGCAACCAGGTCTTCCGGTGCCATCTGAGTCCATAACCGGACCTGTTGTCACCCGATGAGCTAGTGATGCCTCTGAAGAAAGCAAGTCTAGAAACAAATTGTCCAACGTCTAGCCTGAGCTCACTCAGAGGCCCCAGCACTACGAGGCCTTGAGTGAAGGCAGAAGGGACTGCAGTAAAAAGAGGGGCTGCGGTCGCCCCAAGAGCAGTGGCCAGGGCATCTCTGGGCTTCAAAGCTACATGAGAACAGATATCATGATCAATCATTAATGATTTTTAAGGACAATTTTAAAATTATTTTTTAAGCTTATTTATTTTTTTTAGTAATCTCTGCACTCAACATGGGGCTCAAACTCATAACCCAGAGAGATCAAGAAGCCCATACTCTTGCAACTGAGCCAGCCAGTTGCCCCCAGGACAATTCTTTAAAGAAGCTATCTTGAAGTGCAATAAAAAGAGGAATGAGGAATGGAACTATAACCAATTTAAATTTAAATGAGGAAAGTTGAAATTTTTTTAATGGATATTCTTTGAGTTTGAGACAAGCACACATCTGACCACAGCAAGGTCCCCCTGCTCTTTGCTGTTCCTTCTTCCTTCTCGCTGCCTAATGCACGTGAATAAATTCTGTCCTTCAAAGCCATATTCCGGCCCCCCAGGCAGTCTCTCTCTCTCCCGCGGACGCCCTGCGCTTCTCAAACGTGGCTTTGCACCGTCGCCCCTCGTTCACGTGCCCATCTCGGCGGATCCCCGGTGCTCAGACTGTCTTACTCGACCGTGCATAGCCGCGGCTTGGGCAGAAGGCGGTAGGTGTTCGTAAGGTTTGCCCAACTGAACTCCTAGAGAAAATTAAAGTCGTTTAAAATTAATTTGAAAAGCAAGGGTGGCCAGTGGATAGGACTTTTCAAAGACGTTGTTTTGCTTACAGAGCAAAAAGTCAAATAACGGGCAGAATTCTAACAAATTGCCTTTACGACTAAATTTTCTCCCTGGGTCCCAAGGCGTTAGGTCTGGACACCCCCCTGGTCACGCGCCCCGTGGGTGGAGCGCTCCCCTTCCCTGCGGGCTCCCTGTCATCGCGCAGGGCCAGCCCCTCCGGCCTCTACGACAGTTAGGAGGCAAGCCACCTATTCCTTTGGCTGGACAGCCCGGACTGCACACAAGGACCGGGACAGACCCCAAAACCGCTGCAGGGCCGCGCAGGGGCGAGAAGGCCTGGCTCCAGCGGTCCCGCCGCCCACACCGCCCAGACCCCGCCCCTCACGCGGCCCCTCCCCAGACCACGCCCACCAGGGGACGGCACGGCCTCTCATTCGGCCCCGCCCCGTCCACGCTGCTCAGGCCCCGCCCCTCGCGGGGCCCTGCCCGACCCCTTTGCCCACATCCCGCACCTCATGCGGCACCGCCCCAGACCCCGGCCCTCAGGGGGCACCTCCCCGCCTACAGCGCCCGGGCCCCGCCCTTCACCGGCCCCTCTCATCCCACCTTAGTCCCCAGCCGCCTCCGTAGGTCCCGCCCCTTCCGGGACCTCCAGGCTTGACTTTCTCCCTGACTTCCGGGAAATTGAGCCTCTGGGCGCCTGGCCCCTAGGCCCCGCCCCTCAGGCCCTGCGAGGTCGCGCGTCATCTCCCTGCGCCGTCGCCGGAAGTTGGGGCTGTGTGGTCGAGGCACGAGCCGGGCGGCTAGGCTGCATGGCGATGGCCCGCTGTGAGCGATGACCAGGCTTCTGGGCGTGGCGCGCATAGTTGGTTTGGCCGCCGTGCGCTGCAGCACCCGGGGCTGCAGCGGTCTCAGCATGTTTTATGCCGTGAGGAGGGGCCGCAAGGCCGGGGTCTTCCAGACCTGGTGAGTGGGCCGCGGCTCCCCGAGGCCGAGCCCAGGGCGGCTACGGGCGGCTCTCCGGACTGGCCCCGAGCTCGCGGCTTGCGGCCTGGGGTGGGGCGCCTGGGGGAGCCCCGGGCCCGTCCCCGCCGCAGGCTCCGACTCGGTTTCATTTCTGTTGGCAGGGTCGGAAGGGCCGCAGGTAGTTTGAGCGCGGCCGGGGCCTCCCCTTAATCTTTCCTTTTAGTTTCAGGGAAAGAATTTCCCAATGATCGCACGTAGTCAAACTGATAATGCCCAACCTAATCTGCCCTGTTTTCCAAAGAGAGGGAGTCTTAAAACTAAGTTTGGGCCCCTGTAACGGTCCTTTGAGGTGGGTTTACTACTTTCAGGTGTAGTTACTGTGGCCAGGAGATTCTTGGCTTACTGAGTGGCGCAGGACTTGTACTCGCGTGTTCCGATCCCGCGAGGACTCCCCGCCATGCGGCATCAGGGTATGTTATCAGTGTGCGTGCGGGCCCTTGTTTCCCTTTGTAGCTGCGCTGCTGAGGCACAAGCCTCGCAGAAGCTCGCCCGAGCCGTGATGAAAGATTAACAGGACTTCCTTTTTCAAAGACCCAGAGTTTCTAGTATGTTTCGAGATGGAGGAAACTGACCTGCTGCAGTGCTGTCTGGCTGGTGCATAGCACCCAGGGGAAGGTTGGGCAGGAAACAAGAGCACACACGGGGGTGACTGCCCCCACGGAGCTGACAGCCCCATCCTTTTTCACAGTATGCCCAACCCAAGAAAGGAATCTTAAAAAAGAGCATCAGTAAGGGAGGAAGGAAGTAACATGGCATTCTGTTCCAGGAGCGAATGTAGAGCCCAGGTGGACAGGTTTCCTGCTGCCAGATTTAAGAAGTTTGCCACCGAGGAGGAGGCCTGGGCCTTTGTCGGAAAGCCTGCAAGCCCGGACCGCTCGGAAGGTAGTCATCTGCTGTCATCACTGTGGCGCTTTAACCTGTTCAGAACCTTGCATACGATCTTCCAAATAGGATGTGATGATTGTTTCCATTTTCCCGTTTTACAGATGAGGAAACAGGCAGAAGGCAGCTTAGCTTCGTGGTTTCTGTTAGTAACGGTGCTGGAGACAACCTGGGACTCCAGTCGGCTGTTCCATTTGGAGTCCTCACTCTATGTAATTCTATCTCTCACTTATTATTTTTTACTTTTAAATGTATTTTTTAAGGTTTTCTTTATTTGTCAGAGAAAGAGAGAGAGTGTATAAGCAGCGGGAGAAGCAAACCCCCCCCCCCCAAGGAGGGAGCTCCATGTGGGACTCAGTCCCTGGACGCTGGGATCATGACCTGAGCCGAAGGCAGACACCAACAGAGCCAACTAGGCACCCCTAATTCTATCTTTTAAAAAATACCTGTTCTGTTATCAAATTGAATGGGCTACACTTTTAAAGTGATGAATATAGATTATTTCCTGGCATGCCCCTGTGTGGTGTTTCCATAGGACAGGATTGCACAATCAGAATTTCCTAGATTCACGTGTTGCAGAAAGTATAATTAATT
>CM053610.1:115386191-115403051 GCA_028646535.1 Procyon lotor
TTATATTACATTTACCGTATAATATACATTTATTATACATTTTCTTTAGGATTTTTTTTAAAGATTTTATTTTGTTGGGGAGAGAGAGAGCACAAGTGCAGGCAGAGGGAGAGGCAGACTCCCCACCGAACAAGGAGCCTGATGTGGGATTCAATCCCAGGATTCTGGGATCATGACCTGAGCTGAAGGTAGATGCCCAACCGACTGAGCCACCCAGGTGTCCTTCCTTAGAATCTTCTTAACGTTTCCTTTTCTTTTTTTAAAGATTTTTATTTATTGAGAGAGAAAGAGTTCAAGATGAGCAGGGGGAAGAAAGAGGGAGGAGGAGAAGCAGACTCCCTGCTGAGCAGGGAGCCCAACACAGCTGAATCTCAGGACTCCAGGCAGACGCTTAATCGACTGAGCCACCCAGGCGCCCCTTAATAACATTTTCTGTTCTCTATTGTAAGACTATGGTATATAAGATGTATAAAATATGTGTGAATCAACTGTTCTCATCAGTGATACTTCAGTTAACGGTAGACTATCAGTAGTTAAGTGTTTCAGGAGTCAGAGATTATACTCAGAGTTTCCACTGAGCAGGGCTTCAAACCCCCACATTGTTCAGGGGTACGCTGTATATCTTAACCTACTTTGAAGAAGTTGTATCTCGTTAGCTTTATTCACAGATTTTTTAACTCGTGGATTAAGATGAGAGGATATTTTGAATCCGCGTTTTTTGACCAGGCACTCTGCAGTCCCAGTGAGATGCTCAAGCTCTGAGCAGCAGCTCCTTTGGGAGGCTGGAACGGTTGTGGTCACGCAGAATCCAGGGAGAGGCAGTCACGTTTAGGAACCTACCCTGCATGACGAGTTTCTGAAGTAGGGCAGAGCCCCGCTGACTCTGCGTCTGCTTCACCCTCTGCCTCCCCAGCAGCTTTTAAGTTGTGATGTGACTGTTACATTTTCTGCCCCGATGGAGAAATCAGTTTGGGACAGAAAACAAATGTGCAAGTATGGCTTTTGTCTTAGTTGGATTCTTAATGCTTCCTTCTCGCTGCCCTTTTGTTTTAACCAATTAATAATTTATTCATACTTCAGTTCTTCGAATAGAAATACGTTTCTGGGGGCACCTGGGGGGCTCAGTAGGTTAAAGCCTCTGCCTTCGGCTCAGGTCATGATCTCGGGGTCCTGGGATGGAGCCCCGCATCGGGCTCTCTGTTCAGCAGGGAGCCTGCTTCCCCCTCTCTCTACCTGCCTCTCTGCCTGCTTGTGATCTCTCTCTGCCAAATAAATAAATAAAATCTTTAAAAAAAAAAAAGAAATATTTTTTTGGTTATTAAATATTAAATTTATTAAATCCCAAGGCAAGATAGTTCTTTATGAATCACCTTTCTGAAAAGCTGACAGAGACCTCCAAGATAGTGACTTATATACATACTTTGGGATTTAACATCTTTAATGTTCAAGAACTGGGTCAAAGCAAAAGTGGTAGCCCTTCTCCCAAATTTTCGCTTACTGTGATGTATATTTTTATTTTGGCCTTCTTGAGCTATTTGGCAGTTACCTTGATTTTTGTAAACTGATTTGGAGTTAATTTACTCAACCCAGTTTTGTGAAGGGAAAATTATCTGACAACTGTGGGCTCCTTTTCCTTCAAAGTCTTGCCTGTCCTTTAAAAATTTTCATTCCAATTTGACTTTCTCTGTTACTACAAATAAAATCAATATTTATATTGGTATTAAACTAAAAAATTACCCTTTGACTTGTACTTGTGTTTTTGGGTTTACTTATGTAGAATCCCTAGAGGAATATTTTTAAGATTTTATTTATTTGAGATAGAGCAAGAGTGAGAGAGCAAAGCAGGGGGAGCTGCAGGGAGAGGGAGAAGCAGGCTCTCCGCCGAGCAGGGAGGCTAGTGCAGAGCTAGATCCCAGGACTCCGGGTTTGTGACCTGAGCTGAAGGCAGACACTTAACCCACTGAGCCACTCGAGTGCCCCCCCCAGAGGAATATTTTAAAGGTAGATACAGCAGAGTGGAAAGCCAAATATTGCTCTCCACAGTGGCTTCAGTCAGATTTTGCCCAGATAACCTTTAGCAGTCTCCTGACAGGTAAGGGTGGAGAAGCTACTCCAGGCAGGACATTGTTGCTTGGACCCATGTGGTAAGTGTTCGGTCAACACTGGAACCCCATTTCTCCATCCCGGGTTTAGGGATGAGCTTCGAGTGAACTCTGTAGCAGATACAATTAGTTGCTCCTTCTGTGCCCCGGTTCCCACTCCATAAAATGAGGATGTAAGAAAAGCTGCTCTCACATAACCTGAGAGCGCGTGTGAGAAGCCTTTGGGATTAACCTGCATCCCGTGGCTGAGCTCCTGGAGGAAGGCCCTGCAGCTGCTGCTCCGAAGGGGTCCAGTCCCTCCTGCTCTTGGGTTTGTTTTCCCTTTCTCAGTGAAGCCCACTGTCTCTTTAAGATCCGGTTACCTGTTCCCTCTCAACTTTCCTGGAGTTTCTCAACTCAGCATTGATGGAGTTGAAGTATCTAGAGTAATAGCACCTATAAAATTCTAGCCCTCGTTTTCTTAGGAAAGAGTCCCTCAGATCGTCAAAACTGCCCACCATCCCTCTAGGATTCAAAATCTCTAGGATTAGGAATCCATCCCTCTAGGATTCAAATCTCTTTGGTATCTCTACCATCTCTGTCAAAACCAGATTTTTACTAATAGAAATATTGTTCTTGTCTTCGTATCACCCTTATCAAGCTTAGGGAAAATTTAGAATAATTTCATAGGACATCAAAGTCTGACACAGTGAGGACTGTCTTAAGTCATTTCCTCTTTATAAGACCGCAGAGCATATTTACGTCTGATTTAGTGATATTAAATCACTTACTGAATTTCTGGATTCTTAAGCATTTCACGTTATGTTCATTTTTCCCTGGTTTTTGAGTAGACTTGATCTTTCAGGGACAGAAAATAAGCATGAACAAGAATCACAGGTGAAAGCCAGCAAGCGACTCCGTGAGCCCTCGGATGGAGAGGAAAACGCAGAGCCCTGTGCAAAGCATGCGAGACAGAACACGGAATCCGTGACTTCAGTTAACAAAGACGCATTTTCTTATATGGGTATGTCTCTCTTGGATTTTTAAGTTTTCCATGTAATAGTCATGCCACCAAGGTGGCCCTGACCCTCTGTCTTGATGGAACAAAGAACACACAGGGGACTATAGTTTATTGGAAGCAAATATACTAAGAAAAAAAAAATTAGACCAACATTTGTCCGAGGACTAGCTCTTCTGGCGGACAGGTCGTTGTCATGCCAAGACACTACTTGTTTGCAAAAACAGCTCCAGGGAGTGAGTGTGGGCCCTGCTCCCGTGAGGAGAGGGATGGTGGCACCGCTCTGACCGCTGTAGTGGGGGAGGCAGCTGTCACTGCAGTGGGTTCTGAGCGCGCAGAATGACTGCCTTTACCTTTAATTTGCGTGTCATGTGAGTCTGAGATATAAGGGCCTGCTAATGGGAAGGAGTTGAGGGACCCATATAAGGAACTGATACTTTCCTAGATAGAAAAGAGAGATCACATCGTACAATACTCCCTTGGTTTAAAATGTGAATTCAAGCTTAGTGAATTTGTTAAATGAACCTGAGTTTTTGGTGCTTTGGATCCAGTGGCACTCACGAAGCTCCCTCTTCCAGGAGAATCTGTCGTTGTCTACACTGATGGCTGCTGCTCCAGTAACGGGCGGAGGAGGGCACGAGCGGGGATCGGTGTTTACTGGGGGCCAGGCCATCCTTTGTGAGTAAACAAAGACTTCAAATCTAAGTGAATCACATTCTAAAACTTCTCAAGGAACAGCATGAGATCGGCTTATTGTTTGGTTAGCTTTGGCAGAGGTAGCGGAGAAATGAGCTTTGACTCACGTCGACACTGACAGCTTTGTTCTTCAGAATGTAAAACAGTACCTTATTTTAGTACATAAGACACAGTACATGATAGTACATGGTACTCACATTGCTTTCTTCACCCTGAATCTTGACAAGTCTGTGTGTCTGTGATGACCTCTTCTGCCAAAATGCCTGCCCTGCCCCCAGGGGAGTCACATATCTCCTGCGGGATGGTTTTGGCGAGGATGTCCGAGGTCCCCGGGCTTGGGACCCGTCATATCCCCAAGACGTCTGAGGACGTGCGAGGCTAGCAGTGACCTCTGGTGTTTCACAAGGCACAAGGTCAGGATGATGCGAAGTGTAATCATTCAGAGATGCCGGGCAGCCCTGAAGTTCAGTGTAGAAGAGGGATCTGAGCCTGTGAAGTAGCCACATCAGCTCTGAGCTTGGTCACCAGCCTTTACAGCTGCCCGCAGCGGTGTGGGCCATCATGGAACATAAACTGCCTGGTAACAGTAAGACTACGTTTCTCTCGATTTGTGGTCTACAGAGTTCTTTCCCTTTGATATCTCATGTAGCTTCAAACCCTCTAAGAGGTGGCAGGCTTGTGTGGTTCTGAATGTGGGCTTAGTGCTCACCCAGGACTCCACGCTAATGAGTTTCAGGGCCAGAAATAAAACTTTGCTTTTGATTTCTGGCCCAGTGTTGTTCACAAGACCATCCCATGGTGCTTTTCCATAAAATGCTAGTACTCTTGGTTTGATTTTTAAAGGCTGTATTTTTGTATGATGCTTTCATATGTCAAAAAGCTGTATCGAATCTATCATCCATTGAGAGGCTTAAGGAATCACTTTGAGAATTAGCTTTTTTAATTGATTTCATTTTCCTTTGTATCGTTTTGAAACCAGGAACGTAGGCATTAGGCTTCCCGGGCGGCAGACCAACCAAAGAGCAGAAATTCATGTAAGTTGTCGGACATGTTTCCCACCGAGAGTAAGGCCGTCAGAGCAGTGAACTCTGCACTCTGTGTGCACAGGATACTCAGAGTCCAGAAGAAACTTGGTTTGGGGTTAGGAATTTTCCAGAAGAATTTTTAAAAGTTATTTCAAATAGGGGCGCCTGGGTGGCTCAGTCGTTAAGCGTCTGCCTTCGGCCCAGGTCATGATCCCAGGGTCCTGGGATCGAGCCCCGCATCGGGCTCCCCGCTCAGCGGGAAGCCTGCTTCTCCCACTACCATTCCCTCTCTGCTTGTGTTCCCTCTCTCGCTGTGTTTCTCTCTGTCAAATAAATAAAATAAAAAATATTAAAAAAAAAAAAAAGTTATTTCAAATAGATGTGCAGACAGAACCGTATGTGTGACATTACTTCACACAGAGCATATAATCATTATACTTAGCACAGAAAAAGAAAGAATGTTTAAATGGCGAAGTGATTTTGAACATCGGTCATGTTGAAAATTGAACAACTTCTGTAGCATGATGACTGACTTGTTTCTTTAAGGCAGCCTGCAAAGCCATCGAGCAAGCAAAGTCTCAAAACATCAAGAAGTTGGTTCTATATACGGACAGTATGTTTACTATAAATGGTGAGTTTTTACATTTTACTTCTCTAGTGTTCTTCCAGTAAACGTGAAGGAAAATAAGTATTTCTTTCTCCAGTGGGAGGTATGTGAGGGCAGGACCGAAATGGCGAGTGAGGACAACAGTTGATTTGTCCGGTATGAAGAGAAAGCCGGGGATTCTGGAGCCCAGGTCTGCTGCTCCGGAGTTTGCCCTCTAGACGTGTCTTGGCCAGGCTCCTGAGTAGGCAGCGGGGTGGCTAAGTCCCTGCTCTCGTGGTCCTCTGACTGTAAACATGCATCAGTAACTTAGGGTGGCATGCTGATGGCTCCTTTGAGAAATAATCATGTTTAGGACACGGGGAGGGGGCTTGAGGAAGCGGAGGAGGTGTCCTCGTAGGCTGGGAGCTGTGGGTCAGCACCAGTGCGGTCAGAGGGGTGAGCGGAGGAGCATGGCGGCCCTGTGCCCCCGGCAGGGTACAGCCTGTGTAGGCCAGTGGCAAGTCCACGCCGCTGCGGAGACGAGGAGAGCAGGTAGAGGAGGGAAGTCTAGGGAGGAAGAGACCAGGACGTTCGAGCTCCACGGACCGTGAGTGTGCATTTCTCGTAGGCATCACTAACTGGGTTCAGGGCTGGAAGAAGAACGGGTGGAAAACGAGCACAGGGAAGGCGGTGATCAACAAGGAGGACTTCGTGGTGCTGGAGCAGCTCACCCAGGGCATGGACATCCAGTGGGTGCGTGTCGCCTGGACCAGTCCTGTCACATGGCCGTGGGACCAGATATCTGAGACGGGGGAGAGAGAGAAGGTGCCAGGGGGCAGCAGGGAGAGAGTCTTAAGCAGGCCCCGTGCCCAGTGTGGAGCCCGAGGTGGGGCTCAATCTCGCAGCCCTGAGATCATGACCTGAGCCAAAATCAAGAGTTGGACGTTTCACTGACTGAGCCTCCCAGGTGTCCAGGACCAAATATTCTAAGTTAACTGGAGAGATTAGTGCTTTCTGTAAGTGATTTAATGACTTAAGTTAAAGTTTACATGAAATTAATATCATAGTGTGTATTAGAAATTGCACCATATTTGGGTCTTGATTATTGTGTTAGTAATGCTGCTTATTAGTATAGTGATTGTGTGTAGAACACAGTGTCGGGGCAGCGGGACTGAGGGGGTTCAGTGTTCCTCACATTGTCTTGGTGGTGCCTCGTCTGGGCTCACCTTGTTGCGGGATTTCTTTTCCTTTAGTGCCCGGGGTTGTGGTCATGCTGCTTCGAAGAATGAAGAGGTAGGCCGGATGTGGGGTGGTGGGCAGCAAAGCAAAGTTTATTGAGCCACAGTACAGAGCTCCCAAAGACGGAGGGGACCTGAGAGGGTTGCCACCAGTTTCTAAGTCTAGGGGATTTTGTGGGCTTGCTGGCAGGCTGTTTTCGTCTGATTAACCCTCCCTGCACCTGTGGCCCAGTCAAGTTTTTGTCATCTGTTGCATGGGAAAGGGTGGAAGGCTCCTTCCAGAGTGGTGTGAGATCCTTTCATTGGTTGTCCCCTCTTGGTTGGGGAGGGGAGGACGCTAGGCCTGCATTTCTTCCCACTACCATTCGTTAGCCTCATCACTGTTAAAGTGACTTGGTGATCGTCAGTCAGTTGGTTTCTTTAGAATCAGCCATAATGTCAAAATAAAACTAACGTATAAGGTATTTTGTTAAAAAAAGTGTGGTAAAACTTTAGTAACATGACTTTTTTTCCAAAATGGAAATATTTTTCTTATTAGTAGATAGTTTTTATTAAAACTTTGCAGGGGGCACCCGTGTGGCTCAGTCAGTTAAGTGTCTGCCTTTGGCTCAGGTCATGAGGCCAGAGTCCTGGGATCAAGCCCTACATCAGCTTGTATAACAAGTCCTCTCCCTGCTTCTCTCTCTCCTTACCGCTTATGCTCTCTCTTGCTATTTCTGTCTCTCTCTCTCTAATAAGTAAAATCTTTTTAAAAAATTATAAAAAATAAATGAATAAATAAAATCAGTGTTAGGAAATATAATTTCCAATAGATCTACAGTTATAAATCTCTACCCATACATACTCTGTATAAATCTGTCCTAGATAAAAACATAAGATAGCAGGGGCGCCTGAGTGTCTCAGCCAGTTGAGCATCTGACTTCTGGTTTCGACTCAGGTCATGATCTCAGGGTCCTGGGATCGAGCCCTGTGTTGGGCTCCCTGTTGAGCAGTGAGTCAGCTTCTCCCTCTGTCTCTGCCCTCCCCCCCGCTCATGCTCTCTTGCTCTGTCAAATAAAATCTTAAAAAAAAAAAAAATTTTTTTTCAAACAACGTAGAGCAAGTTAGACTGCAACCATTGTCTTAACCCTCTGTTGCTCTTTCACCCCAGGGCCACGGAGAACAACCTGGTAATGTACGGTTTAAATCTGCCCTTCAGCCATGTAGTTACTGCAAACAGTGGTTAAATCACAAAAGTACACACATGGGTGGCTCAGTCGGTTAAGTGTCTGACTCTTGATCTCAGCTCAGGTCTTGATCTCAGGGTCCTGGGATCAAGTCCCACGTTGGGCTCGCACTGGTTGTAGAACCTACTTAGGAAAAAAAAAATACCAGGGGCATGTGGGTGGCTCAGTGGGTTAAAGCCTCTGCCTCCAGCTCAGGTCATGATCTCAGGGTCCTGGGATCGAGCCCCGCATCGGGCTCTCTGCTCAGCGGGGAGCCTGCTTCCCCCTCTCTCTCCACCTGCCTCTCTGCCTACTTGTGATCTCTCTCCGTCAAATGAATAAATAAAATCTTTAAAAAAAAAAAAGAAAAAAAACCAAAATCACATAATTATATCTCTTCTTTCTGACAGCATTTAAAGAAAATAAAGGATGTACTGTGGATATATATCTGTCCCCATCTATACATACATATGTTTTACTTGGAGAACTTTCCAAGTTCCATCATTAAGGTTAAATCAGTAAAAACAGTACAATTTGTAGAGAATCAAAATGGGATTTTTTAAGTGCCTGCAGTGTGTCAAGTGCATTGGGCATCCAGGTTGTGCCATTATAAACTGTCCTCGGGGGAGGGGCTGGGGAGGAGTGTTCTCCCACTCCGCCCACTGGGAACAGTCAGTGAAGATTTACTTGTGTGTTGCTTGTGTAAAAAAATCAGTAAAGATAAAAGGAAAATAATTTATTTAACAGATGCATGTTCCTGGTCATTCGGGATTTGTAGGCAATGAAGAAGCTGACAGATTAGCAAGAGAAGGAGCTAAGCAATCTGAAGACTGAACGAAGTAATTTTAATTCTTGGAAAAACTTGAGTGAGTGACTATTTTCTTACCTTTCCTTACTGGTGTGAAAAATAAAACTTGCAGTAAATGGGCAGACACAACTTGCAAAAGTAAATCAGTCATTCTGTGATACCCTGTGATGAAAAGTGGTTAAATTATAATAAATTGAGCATCCTTTGAGATTTGAGCATTATTTGAAATTTCAGCAATCTGCTTTATTGGGCTTGACGCTGTTCTCAGTTTTATGGCCGTCTGGACAGAAGTTTTAGGACTTTGATTTAATAAGGCATGAATACAGCAGTAGTTTAAAAATGCGGACAAGGTCTGGAAGTGTTCATTTATGCTCTGGTTGGCAGGACCGAGTCTCAGAATGTGCCGGTTGACCTGTGCCTACCTGTGCGTCAAGCTCCCTTGGTGGCTACAGCCCGTGCCAGGGCCCACGCCTTGGCCGAGGGAGTGTGGGCTGGGTCTTACCTGGCTGGCACCGTGTACAGGGCCCCCCTGCACGTGACCCCAGCAGCTTGACTGCTGTCTGGGAACATCGTACAGAGCAAGATGCATAAGTAGATCTTTTAAAATTTCTTGGGCTGTTTTTGTTAAAAGTATTGTACATGCAGGGGCCCCCGAGTGGCTCAGTCAGTTAAGTGTCTGACTCTGGATCCCAGCTTAGGTCTTGATCTCAGGGTCGTGAGTTCAAGCTCCACATTGGGCTCCAAGCTGGGTGTGGAGCCTACTTAAAAAAAAAATAAAATAAAATAAAAAGCACTATGCAAGTTAAAGTTTGGTCTGATCATTTTTTTAAATTTATTTAACTTTTTTTAAGATTTTATTTTTATTAGAGAGGGAGTGAGAAAAAGAGCACAAGGTGGGGTGGGGGGAGGTTTTGGGAGAAGCAGACTCCCTGCTCCCAAAGGAGCAGGGAGCCTGACGTGGGGCTTGATCCCAGGGCCCTGGGGTCATAACCCAAGCCAAAGGCAGACAGTCGACTGAGCCACACAGGTGGCCCCCCCCCCCTTTTAAACTATCATAAAAAGGTACAGAAAATGACACAGATGTTCATCGAGTTGTCATTACTGTACGGTGAATACCCGTCTGACCAGCACTCAGACCAAGAACTAGAACTTTCCCAGACTCTCCAGAAGGCCCTCCACGTGCTCCTCCTTCCCTCTGAGGTGAATCCTGACTTTTATAGAAAGGACTTCTTTGCGTTTCTTCATGGTAATTGAACCTTGTCTACTGTTTGTTTAGACTCAGTATTTCCAGAGTCTCTTCACTGCATGTCTTGGTCTCCTTGTACGTTTCCCTGTTGAGGACCCTGGGCCACTTGCGCTGTTGCTTCCCCGTCTGGCTTCCCCGCGTTGTTCTCCCGGCACAGCCGGCCCGTACCTGTGGCCCCTGCGCGTCCTGCAGAGTGGCAGCTCGGCCCACAGGCTGGGTCAGAACCAGGTCCCGCACCGTCAGCGATACATGGCCACGTGCTTCCGTCAGCAGGCGCAGGCCGTGTGCATGTTTCTGGGGTTGGCGGCTGCGGTGCTCAGTGCCTGGGTCTGTTAATGACTCGGGGGCCCTAAAACGGTGACATCCTGCGATTTGCCTACATGTACTGGCAGGGATGGTTTTAGAAGACGCTTCCTCTCACCTGCTGATTGGTTACCCAGTGGTGGTGCTCAGTTAGGAAAGGCAGGATGAGTGCAAAGGTACTTAGTTCCCTGTCATCCTTAGAGGGTGCCCTCTTAAGGTTTTTATCCATACATCTTTATAGCATACGTGTGTCATGAACTTATGTACTGAAGCTTGTTGGGTTGGTTTCAGGTCATAGCAATTTTTATCTTTATTGAACCTGCATTGTAGCTTCTTTGGCCTGTAGGAGGGAGGCTCTTCAGGTTGGCTCTTTATTTCTTTTGACATTCATGTGTGCACACACACGCACGGACCACACCGCACGCAGGTGTACCACATAGGCTCGCAGTCCACGTGCGCACACACACATACGTGTGCAGACCACGCACGCGTGTGCACCCAGTCCTCGTAGCTCCATTGCAGTCTGGTGTGTCAAGGTGCCCGAGAGCATCTTGTACTTTTCCTGCTCCAGGTCTGGAATTGCCTATTTCTCTGAGAATCTCTAGCCCCCTCCCTCCCTCCCTGTTAGGTAATTTCTATACCCAGTGTGGGGCTTGAACTCACGACCCTGAGATCAAGAGTCACATGCTCCTGACTGAGGCAGCCAGACCCCCTAGCATCCCAGTTTCTTTTAATGGCAGAAAAGATATTTCACATGCTTGGTGCTTGTCGCTCTGGGGTTCGTCATTGCCCCTAGGGCTTTTCAGTGAACACAGTTAGAAACCTACACATGTACACACATTTAAAGATAAAATAGTTGAGCTCATACTGTTATTTCCAATAGAAACTCAGGATTTCAGGGTACTTGACTCTTCTGTGTTGTGTCTGTGTGTCCTTCCACACTGAGAATCCTGGGATAGAAACTCTTTAATTAGGTGCTTGCTTATTCCTCTGTAAGGTGCAGTACGGGGGTACGGGTATCACTGCCCCGCTGTGACGGTGGGAACAGCACCGGATGTGCACGGTCAGCCGTTACACAGGAAAACCTGCCCTCTCGCCCTCGTCTCGTCTCACCTGCCGTGTGTTCAGTGGTTACAGTTTGGTCAGTGTCATCTTGGAGCCGTCCCCCCGGAGCTCCCCACTTGACCTTGATTGGTTTGCTTGACGTGTGAAATCAGTTTTGTAGGGTATGAAATCCTTGGCTCACATTTTCCTTCCTTGCATGTCTGAAATCTTTATTTCGGTTTTTTCCAGCATGAAAAGCCCAATGAGCCTTTCTTATAGGTCATGTGTCCTTTTTGCATCGGTGTCCCGAGGCTCGGTGTCCCTGCCTCTCCAGCCCGTGGTTGTGGTAGACTGTCGTGTGTTGCTCGCCCGGGTCAGGTTTGCAGGAGCACGGTGGGCTCTCTGTGTGCGGACGTTCACCTCCGCTGTTTCAGGAGGGTTTCCTGCAGCCGTGGCTCAGTGTTCAGGTTTTCGTGCTTCGGCCTTCTGTTGGGGGACCTTGGTGTCTCATGTGGAAGTCTGATTTGTTCATCCTCCGTGTTTTCTACTCTGGAATCTCTCCTCTCTTTTTAAGTTTCTTTTGTTTTTTAAAATTTGTCCTCCGGTTGATGTCCCATCTCTACAGGCATCATTTGTTGTGTCTGTTTGTTCTGGTTCTCCTTTCTGAAATTAGTTTTCTTACCTGTCTAGTTTCCTTGAATTCTGTCACCTTGTTTCTGAGATTTTCTCATGTGATGTGTCATCCTCCATCTTGGGTCTTATTTTTTGATGCTTTGAAGCAGCTCATTGTGGTCTCTTTGGTGGGTACGTCTTTCTGGCGTGCCCTCCTTGTCTGTAAGGTGTTCTCCTTTTTCTGTTTTCTTAGAACGGCTCTGTGTGGGATTGGTACTTTCCTGTCGCTCATTTTCCAAAATACTTAGTTCAGATAGCTTTTCTCACTTCACAGAGTTCGCTTTTCTGTTGAATTTTGAGTCATTCTAAAAAGACGGCGGCCAGCTCCCGGCGCTCTCCCAGCTCTGGCCCTGCCGCCTCTGCAGCGAGCCCTTCTTCCTCTCCGCTGTCCCTTCCTGCTGGGGCTGGCTCTGTCCCCAGAGGACGGGCCCCTGCAGGCTCCGCGGCTGCAGCCCTCAGACACCCAGTCACCACCCGGGTAGGGACAGCTGTCCCGCTCCAGCCGCTGGCCTCCGGCTGGCCTGTGACACTTTGCGGTGGACACCTGTTGGCCCCTTTGGGGTGTCCTTTCCTGGGCCCACTGCTTTCCCCTCAGGTGTGCAGGCTGTGGTGGGCGACCCTGGCCTTCCCCTCCGTGTGTCAGCTTTGTGGAGTCACCATACCGTTTTGTTTTTTAACAGCTTCGCGGAGGCGTGCTTGATGGACAGCAAATGGCCCATGTGTAAAGTGGACCTCGGACCCCCCAGTGAAGCCCCCGCCAGAACTGCCTGTCCCCCCCCGGGCTTTCTCATGCCACAGGGAATCCCTCCCTCCCTGACCCCATCCCCAGGCGACCACCAATCTACTTCCTGTCACTACAGATAATTTGTATTTTCTAGGATTTTATATAAATAGAGTCCTACAGTATAAACTCCCTTGCTGTCAGGAGCCGCTTTCACCCAGTGTCATTATTTTGGCACTCACGCGTGTGTGTGTGTCAGTAGTGCACTCCCTTCTGTTGCCGAGGAGTGTCCCCTGTGCGCGCACCACACGCCCCTGCGCACGGACGTTCGGTTGTGCCCCGGGTGGGGCTCTTGTGAATAAAGCTGCTGCGAACATGATGAACCGTCTTTTCCCGGACACGTGCTTTTATTTCTCTTGAGGGGAGTGGCTGGGTCACGTGGCAGGTGTGGATTCGGTTTTAAGAAACGCCAGCCACCACCTTCTACCATTTTACTGTCCCCTCAGCGGCGCCGGAGAGTCCCAGCGTGCTCCGCGTCCCTGTCCCTGCTGCCGGTCGCCGCGGTTTGTTCCAGACGGCGGTGCTTCGTTGCCGGTGGAGCTGTGGGAAGACCCCAAAGCACTCTCACGGTCGTTAAGCGGCCAGATCTTGACTTCGGCTCAGGTCATGGCCTTAGGGTTGTGAAATCGAGTCCCACGCTGGAGCCCACTTGGGATTCTCTGTCTCTCTCTCTCTCAGAAAAATAAGTAAGTAAACAGTAGCTGTGACAAATCAGCACAACAGCTCTGGAAGTGCGTGCTCAGCCTTGTCAGCGGCAGGGAGTGGGCGAGTGGCAGCGGTGCAGAGCGTGGCGCTCCGGCGTGGGTACAGAAGCCTCTGGGCCCCTGCTGCCCTCAGAATGTGCGCTCCACGCTGCGCGGGTGGAGGCTGTTGAGTTACTTGTAGCTTCCAAGCCAGCGCCACGAGGCGACGCCCGTGCTGCGCTTTGAGAAAACCCAGAGGCTCCCTGCCGGCCCTCGGGACGGGCCCTGGACGGCCGAGCTCAGCAGGACCGAGCCGAAGCCCCCTTCTGGCGGTTGGGCGGCTCGCGTGGCGGTGGACAGGCTCCCCTCGTTTGCGGCGGTGGCTGTCCCGGCGGCGAGCCGGGGCCTCGGGAGGAGGGTCTCGCCCCCGTGCTCCACGTCCCCCTCGTGCTCGTGTTCTGGTGCTCCGGGAACGGAGGCCGCTCGGTGGCCGCCCCTGCCGTGTGCTGTGCGATGGCACCTGCAGGACCCGGCAGAGCGGCCGTCGGGCGGGGCGTCCGGCAGGGAGCAGGCGGGCCGCGTGCCGCCCGTCGGGGTCGTGTCCCCCGCACGTGGACGCCCTTGACACATTGGAGAGCACCTGCGCCGGTTGTGCAGACAGCCGTGGGACGGCCCGCCGAGGGGCCGGGAGGGGGAGAGCGCGATCGGCACAGGACCACTCGGGTCTGAACGCCGACGGGATCCTCAGCTTTCGTCAAAGTCTGCCTCAAAATTGGGGTTCCTCCCTGGTGCTTTCTGGGGACAACAGTGGAAGGAAGGATTGTGGATGAATACAAACAGGATCAGTGAAGTGGGGAGGTGCCGGCTCTGACCCCATTTTAGAGAACTCTGTTTCTTCATCTAAAGGTACACAAGGGTACAAAGGGCAGTAACTGACCAGTGGTGTAAACAGAGCCTTTTACCCAGGACTCAAAATCCATTAACCGTAAAAGAAAATTAAAGACTATGTAAAAATAAAAAAGTTATGAGTGACTTTATTATTATTATTATTATTATTTTAGATTATTTTTATTTACTTGACAGGAGAGAGATCACAAGTAGGCAGAGAGGCAGGCAGAGAGATGGGGAAGCAGGCTCCCTGCTGAGCAGAGAGCCTGATGTGGGGCTTGATCCCAGGAACCTGAGATCATGACCTGAGCCGAAGGCAGAGGCTTTAACCCACTGAGCCCCCCAGGCGCCCCTATTTATTATTTTTAAAATTTTTTTTAGAGAGAGAGTATGTATGCATACAGAGGCAGAGGGGAGAGGGAGGGAATCCTAAGCAGGCTCCACTGTGAGTGCAGGATTCGGTGTGGAGCTCAGTCTCATGACCCTGAGATCATGACCTGAGCCGAAGTCAAGAGTTGGAAGCTTAACTCACTGAGCCACTGGCACCCCCTTGGACTAAAAAGACTTTAAAAAGACCTAAGCAGAGACAAACTCAGAAAAAAAATTGGAACTACTATGACAGGAGGCTGATTTCTCCGATACATAAACAACACGTAGAAAGTGAGAAAATGCCTAATAATAGAAGAACGGGCCAGTCATAAATCACTCAGATGCACATACCCTCGAGCAAGGAAGAGATCCTCAGCTTCACCCCGGAGAGCTTGCAAAGTGACGCTGCCCCAGTTTTCTGTAGCCTAGTGATACCTCACCATACAGGATTTATAAGCAAAAATCCAGCAGTTAGTGAGGCTGCTGGGCAACCGTGCACCCCCCTGCTGTTGTGGGGTGTGCAGATTGGAGGTTTGCCCCGTCTGCTGAAATGGTGAGCGCGTGCCCCTTTGCTCCAGGCTTTGCCACTTTCTGGGATCCTCACTGCAGATACGCCTGCAGACCCCCAAATAAAAGACAGGGTTTGTGGTATCTGAAACGGGAAGGATCCCGGGGGCTCGCCCAAGTGGCCGCGGGCGGCTCACAGAGAAGCAGCACGGAGGGCTTGCGGGGCTCTGCGCAGGAGCGTGGACGTGCACGTCGGGGCCGGAGCAGCGCGAGGGTACCTGAGGGCGTGCACCGTGGGCGGGAGGGGGGGCCGGGGGGGCCTCTCCTCGAGTGAGCACCTGCCTTGATTTTGGATCGTGTCGGAATACAGGCTGAAAAATAAGAACAATTTTAGGGGCCTGTTTTCCCAGGAGACGGGAGGGGATGGTGCGCTCGTCGGCAGGACTCCTGGTCCAGCGGGGCAGGGCTCGCTGTGGTTTCGGTTTTGGACTCCAGCCTCTGCCTCCTCCACATCTGCTGGTGTCACGTGGGCTCCGTGCCCCGGTGTCCCTGGTACTAGGGGGCACAGGACAAGCACAGTGCCTCTTTTAGGGACACAACTTGCTTTAACTGAACGTTTGAAAACCCTGAGGCCGGCAGCTGAGTCCAAGCTGCAATGGGCTGAGTGTGTCCCCGAAGTTCCTGCGTTGAAGCCCTGCCCCCAGTGTGGCTGTATTTGGGGATGGAGCCTCTGAGGAAGTAATTAAGGTCAAACGAGCTCCCTCCCTCCCTGCTCTTGCCACTGAGAACAGAGGAAAGGCCACGTGAGGACACGGGAAGCCAGGAAGGGAGCCTTCCCCAGAATCCCGGTCAGCTGACACTTTGATCCTGGATTCTGGCCTCTGGAATTGGGAGAAAGAAATAGATGCGCCTCCCCCCCCCCCATCGGTGGCCTTGTGAATGGCAGCCTGAGCTGGGTCCCCAGTGCTGGGCCAGCTGCTGAGAGGCCACCCGTGCCCTTGGGACCCCGTCTGTGAGGTGGCCGCATGTGTGGGTCTCCAGGGGCTGCCTGATCCCTCCCGTGATCTCTGCACAGATCTGCTGGGGCCCAGGACCCCAGCCCAGGGGTCCATCTCTTGAGACACACCCATGAAGGCCTGTGGCACCTCCCTGCCAGCCAGAACCTGGCGTCCCAGTGCAGGGGAAGTCTCTGCTGGCCGGGCCTCAAGTGGCTGCACTTTTGACAAAGTGTCCAGTGACCTGTCTTGGCTCTGGTGTGTTCTGCAACTCTAAATAATCTTGTTCAATTTTTAGCTAAAGAATTCTCAGGGCGCCTGGGTGGCTCAGTCGGTGAAGCGTCCAACTCCTGATTTCAGCTTGGGTCATGATTTCATGAGATCGCGCCCCATGTCTGTCTTTGTGCTGGGCACAGAGCCTGCTTACGATTCTCTCTCTCTCTCCCTCTCCCCCTCCTCCCGGCTTGCACACATGCTCGCTCGCTCTCTCTCAAAAAAAAAAAAAAAAAAGAAAAATTCTCAGGGGCTTTCTTAAGTGTTTACACATGATAAAAATCTCCTCTCTAATCACCACCTCGTTATTACTGAGTAGTGCTTTTCTTTCCGGAGGAAGCTCTCCAGATCTGGAGTCTTACAGGGGGTGGCAGGACTTTGGGGAGACAGAAGACTGCAAGGGGAGTTTCAGTTGGTCGGGAAGTGGATTTCTTGCACAGAA
>CM053610.1:115403551-115426021 GCA_028646535.1 Procyon lotor
TGACCGTCCACGCTAACGGCCCCACCATAGGTCTTTCTGGGGAAAGTCACCTGGCAGACGCTTTCTCTACCCTGTGGGCACACCGGTCCCCGTTGTCTCAGTAGCAAGCATGCCAAACACACAGCGAAGCAGAAAGGTATAACCTGGAAAAAAGTATCCCCTGCAATAAAAGTGATGGACACCTTCTCTGTGCTTTGGAGGAAAGCACAGTGGAAAAATGGCTGCAGCGTTTGTTCTTCCAAACAGCAAAGTTTCCCAATTTACGTTGGTTCAACATACGATTTTTCAACTTTACGACAGTGTGAAAGAGGTACGCTCAGTGGAAACCATATTTGGAATTCGGAGTTTGGATCTCTTCCCCAGGCTAGTGCCACCCTCTCTCACGGGGCTGGGCAGCAGCAGCGGCTGTGACTCCCCCTGAGCCACACGGTCACCAGGGTCAACAACCAACATGCCTGTAGCCCTTGTGAACCCATACGGCCATCCCGTTTTTCTCTTTCAGCACCGTGCTCAGTAAGTGACGTGAGATCTTCAATGCTGCGTTATACAACAGGCTTCGTGTAGATGACGGCGCCCAGCTGTAGGTGAGCATAATGCTCTGAGAACGTCAAGGTGGACCAGGCTGAGCTTCCGTGTTCAGTCACGTGATGTATTAAATGAATTTTCTACTTAGGATGTTTTTAATTTGCAATGGGTTTGTTGGGATGGGGCCCCCACCTTAAGTCAAGGAAGATCCATAGATGGTTTCAGACATGCCAATGTTCTCGCTGGACCTTACTTTTATCATCTGAAAAAAGACAAGACATCCTGGTTTTGGGGGCACTGCCTTTGCTTTCAGAAGAGCGAACACAAACTGGAACATGTTTTGATCAGAGGAGGAAGGAAGTGGGATCAAAGGAATAAGCCAAATGAGGAAGTGCGGAAGGGGCCAGACTCAGAAGGAATTAAGTCACTTCCCCAGAATTTCTGAAGGGAGGCCATGAGGAGTAGAAGACGGGCCTGCTCCGTGTGGGTCAAAGACTGGACGGAAGATACAGACACTCCAACCTTGCATTAAATATGTGAATAGTATGTACACAGATAGTACCTAGGTGATAATACCTTGGTGACCCTACCTGTCGGAAAGCAGAGGCCTCTGCTCCAGGGAGCATCCAAACATATTGCAGAACTACTTGGAGGGAATTTGAACTTGACCTGGGGCACACGTGGGCAGTCACGCAGATGCTGGGCACCCCTCACCATGTCTGCCACGTAACGGCACCTGCTGACCCCGTGTGACACGGCCGCCGGGACCAGTCAGCTCCCTCTCGGCCCGGAGAGTCTCTAGCTCGTCGTTACATCACCTGAAGGTCATGGCGCTGCTCTGCAGCCTCTCCTTCCATGACTATGAACACACTTGCCACCAGGAGCTTGTGCTGGTGTCTGTCAGCACTCATGAAGACTTTGCATGTCGATGGGTCTATCTTCACACTTAGAACTATAAATCTGGAATTAATAAAATCTTACTGATTCTAAAAGGAGCCAAATGTTATTTTTTCCTAACAAAGGCAAATAGCTCCCATTGGTTGGGGACCTACTATTTGACACATGAGTATGTATTTGAGCACGTGTGTGTGCATGTGAATGTGTATGTGAGCATGTGTGTGAGTTTGAGTGTGTATATATGTGTGTGTGAGCATGTGTGTGTGTGCGAGCATGTGTTGTGTGTAAGTGTGTGCTAGCGTGTGTGAGCATGTGTTTATGTGAGCATGTATGCGAACGTGTATTGAACAAGCATAAATCATGTTCTAATTAACTCAAATTTACTTCCATGGTCTTTGTCTCTTTGAGCGTTTTTCAATGAGAATAATCTTCATTTCTCCTAAAGGAAAACTCTAGAAGGCCACAGCTATTTTGCCCATCTTTAGGTAATAGACAATGCAAGGATCACTTAAGTCACAAAGAGTCTCAATTCAGAAATTAGAATTTGTGACCAAATATTAATCAAAACAGCAAATTTGGGGCACCTGGGTGGCTCAGTCGTTAAGCCTCTGCCTTCAGCTCAGGTCATGATCCCAGGGGTCTGGGATCAAGCCCCGCATCGGGCTCCCTGCTCAGCGGGAAGCCTGCTTCTCCCGCTACCAGTCCCTCTGCTTGTGTTCCCTCTCTCGCTGTGTTTCTCTCTGTCAAATAAATAAAATATTAAAAAAAAAACCAAAACAGCAAATTTGATTTAACACCACAATCTCCTTGGGGTGCCTGGGTGCTCAGTTGGTTAAGTGTACGACTCCTAATTTTGGCTCGGGTCGTGATCTCAGGGTATTGAGATGGAGCCCCACGTTAGGCTCCATGCTGAGCATGGGGTCTGCCTGGGATTCTCTCCCTCTCCCTCTGCCCCTGCCCCACACCCTCTCTTGCACTCTCTTTCTCTCCCTCTCAAAAACACCCAAGAGCCAAAAACAAAACCTCCCAGGCCCCTCCCTCCCGCGGTGTGGCCTGGAGGGCGCTGAGGGCTAGGTGTCCGTCTGGTGCTTCTCCTCCCCCTACACCGGCTCCGTGACTCCGTCTTACACTGGGGCAGGGAGAAGCGAGAGTGAGAAAGGACAGGACCCACTTCTCATGAACGTGTGTGGTCATGAGCTTGCTCCCAACTCCGTCCCGGCAGAGACTGATCCTTTCCCTCATGAGGACTTCTTGAGCATATTTCGAGTTTAGCTTTGCCAGGACATCTCTGCTGCTGCTCCTTCCATCCGGTAGGTGAGTCTTTGTCCTGGGAGGTCGCTCCCTGCTCCTCCACAGCCAGGCAGGCCACTGTCCCCCTCCAGCTTCCCAGTGCAGGAGGGGACACCCGTCAGCCTCCCCACCTCAGCCTGCTCTCGCCCCCCGCCCCCGCTGCAGGGAAACTCAGCTCTTCCTGCGATCAACTCTGGGAGGGTGCGTGCCAGGCTCAGACCAACTGCCAAAGGCTGCTGGAACCTCCCAGGCCTGAAGCAGGCACCGGTAGAATCCCTTCTCATCTGTGGGGGACACATACCGAGCTCCCTTTGAAGACCCTCTGCCTAGGGTTGGAAACACACACCACACGTTTCCTCACTCCTGCTCCTCTTGTCCAGCCTGCAGCTTTATACTCCGAGGCGGTGAGAAAGTCCCAGAGTGGAGTGGTTGGGAGTCGTTGTCTTTGTTCAGTCTGCTCCCCTGGCGTGCGTCCCCTGGCCTTGGTGCTGGACAGCCACCACGTGACCCTCCAGTGACTCGGGCGCAGGGAGGTCCCACTTTAACACCCTACCTCGTACACGAGGCGCAGTCTCCCATGAAATATACGTGTTTAACGTATAACGTAGTTAATAGCCTGTCAAGGCAGCTGAGTTACCTGCATGTACGTCTAGGGATGCTCAGCCCGTGGGGGTTCACGCCCCTTCACAGAGGCCACAAGTGGCAAGTCAGAAGGGAGAGGACTGACTCCACAAGCAGCCTTCATGCAAGACCCTCGAGTCTCAAACTGGGGCGGGCGTCGCCATGACGTGGACGGATGGTCGGAGTGCAGGCTCTGGGTCCCCACCCAGGGTTCAGAGCAGGTCTGGGGCGGAGCCTGAGAGTCTGCATTTCTAACATGTTTCCAGGCGACGCGCTGCTGTGGTCTGAGGAACACACTTTGAGAACCACTGCGCGAAATGAACCTGGGCTGGGCTGGGCTCTCCCAGCGACCTGGCGGGCAGACCCGCAAGAGCACGGTCGCCCTGGGTCCCAGGTGCATTTGGTAGCCCAGCTGACTGAGGACAGCTAATTGCTCTCCGTGACGATGAGAAACTTGTTAAGGTTTTCTCGGGAGGGGGGGGGGGCAGGGGGCTTAGACGTGCGGTTAAAAGGTCACAGTGGAAATAGGATACGCAGTTCATCCAAACAAGCGGTCTCTGAGGGAGACACACCAGGGCCAAACGTTTCCCCAGGTTTGCAAGCGGATGACGATGCAATGCAATTTCATTAAATATGATCCCTTGTCTTAGCAGACCCGTGAACACGCACACACAGGGGACTGAGTCTCTGCTTTGGCCCACTGGCCGGTGCAGGTAAGGGTCACATAAAAGGTTGGAGATAAAAAAAATTAAATAAACTAAAAAAAAAAAGTAATTTAATTTTGAAAACTCTGAGTATTCATTTGGAATAAACCAATTTATAAAGCCGGAAGTGACAAGCTAAAATTAAACGCACTCCCTTTTATTACTGTTTTTCTATACACTCATCAGCCAATTACACTCTTAAATCATTTAGCAGAAGGATCATCTTTACTCTCTTTTAAAGTAGATAAATTCTTCTTAAAAATCCATTTTAAAGTCGGATTGACAGCTAATTTACATTTGTATTTATCATATTTGCCAAGTTTTCTCTATGAGATTTCCACACAGAATGTGGGCCCCTGGACATGGGCTCCAGCGCCCAGATATAAAGGTCCCTGGGAACCGCAAGGACTTGGGAAATACCACGCTCTTTCTAAAACCTGGCCCCGTGCTTAGGTCCGCACATTCAGTAGTGTTTCCACAGTCACAAGTGTCTAAGCAAGCTCTGTGCTCTGAGGGCATAAACAGCCAATACGATTAAGGCTCAAGGCGTGCGCGGCACCGGGAGGATGTGCATCTCCTGGGCGGGCACAGGCCACTTAGGCAAGATGTATTTTGTCTAGTGCTTCAGACAGCCTTTGTTTCCTCTTTGCATCAAAGCAATCTGACCGCAGAGGTAAGGTTTCCATTGATCAAATGGAAACGTTCTGCTCCCTTATCCCTTCGGAGATCCCAGTCTGGCAGAGCAGACCAGGAGCATCCCCTGCACCCCGTGGACTGAGCTTGCACACGGCGGTGATCACACAGGTTTGTGCCCACCCACCTGGGCACGCTTCTCGCCACCTCTGTGTCCGCCAACAGCCTGCCTCACTTTCGAAAGGCTCGTCCCCGAGCCCTGGAGTGCGCCGAGGGCGGGTCTCAGCGCTTTACCCTGTGCGCAGGTGAGCGCACACGCACGGCCAGCGAAGGCCCGGCGAGGAGAAGGGAGCTCCCTCAGCGAGGAGCTGGGTGTCTCTGGCTGAGCCGGGCCGCGGCCCCCGTCAGAGCTCCTGCCCACACCTCTCACCGTCCTCGGCCACGCGGGCTCTACCTCGGCCATCACCCCTCCGAGTGACCGCAGCCAAGTTATGTCACCCCTCTGTGCCTCTGCCTCGTCCCCTCGAAACTGGAGATGCTGAGACCTATCGTATGTACCTATCAAGACTAATGAAAATTGTGCATCACAAGGGGCAATGATCACGCGTGTATTTTGCATGCTGCTCCTCCTATGCCCCCTGTTTTCCCTCCACTTGCCCCCTCACCCAGACAAGCCCTCCTGTCCACTGTTCTAGATGCGCGTCCTACTTTCTGACTCCCATGCTGGCCAGTATCTTTCAAAGTTAAAAAAAGGAGTGGGCTGTCCATGGTGCTGAGCCCCGCATTCGGGCAACGCTGACCCTGTCTCTGGGCTGAGTGCCTCCACGGGGCTGTGGACCCGGGCAGGAGAGGGAGCAGGGGATTCCTACCAGAATCATGCCTGCGAGCACAGAGAGGGGCGACCTCGCGTTTTTATGGGACAACAAACAAAAACTCTCGTATGAGCACTGCTGTTCCTCTTTCAGATGAGGGAAATCCCCGGGGAGTGGCCTGGACAGAGGTGCCTGAGCCCGTACGGCAGGAGGTACAGAATGTGGGCAAGAAGGAAGAGTGACCAGAGCTCCCCAGCTGCAGAGAGCCACAAGGGAACCATGAGGCGAACATGCAGGAGAAAGAATAGAAAACTCTCTGGCGCCCGAGAGATCCTTGGACTGGAGAGGAATTTCATGATAGGTAAAGGGTGAGGTGCTCAGAGGTCAGCAGACACGGTTTAAAGGAAACAAAGTAGGGGTGTCTGGGGGGCTCAGTGGGTTAGAGCCTCTGCCTTCGGCTCAGGTCATGGTCTCAGGGTCCTGGGATTGAGCCCCACATTGGGCTCTCTGCTCGGCGGGGAGCCTGCTTCCCCTCTGGCACCCCCCCCCCATGCCTCTCTGCCTGCTTGTGATCTTTCTCTCTGTCAAATAAATAAATAAAATCTTTAAAAAAAAAAATGAAAAAAATAAAGGAAACAAAGTTTGTTTAGGTCAGACTGGGTGCTTGGGCGTGCTTTAGTGTGTGTCTGGGTCTTGCATTTTAAAGCCACTTTATCACCACAGTGTCTCCCAAGTGACTGAGGTCTCAAAAAGCAGGGAACACACGGAGCCCTGAGACTCATCGTGGAGCGTGGGGCTCCGTATCCTGCTGCGTCCGTATCCTGCCAACCCTCCCGTCCGTGCGGCTGCCCCCGCATCCGTATCCTGCTCCATTATGAGCTGAAGGCCACCCAGGACCCTCATCACACACCAACACCCACCGCTGAGGTCCTACTGCGCACCAGACGCCTGCCGGCACTGTTAGGACTCTCACAGTGAACCCACAAGCACATGCTGATATTAACCCCTTGCGTGCGTGAATCGTGGTTTGGAGAAACTCATGCTTACCCAACATGTCACGATCAGCAAATGGAAGATCCAGAACCCACACGGGCCGATCGGAAAGCCAGCCCACGTTCCTAGGGCAGGCAGTCCTGCACTGAGGATCCATCAGCGAACGAGTCCATCTCTAAAGTGGGACAGGACATGCTCTATGGATCCCAGGACCTTGGAAGGAATGAGTGAATTCTAGACGCGCAGTTAAACAACAGTCTGGCCTGAGCAAAGCCATTTACATCTCATGGCACCAAGCCGGAATTTCTCCCAGAAGCCAGCCAGGGGAGGGGAAGGCTTGGAAGCCTCGCTCAGCATCCATCATGTTTGTTGAGCACTCATTATGCGGTGGAGGTGGTTCACAGATAAGGGGGGACTGTGTATGGCTGGTAACCCATTCTTAGTGAGCCCTCAAACATTCCCTGTCACTGACAGACCCCCCAGGCCACCACGGCAGCACCCCCTCTCTGCATTGGGCTGTGTCTTCTAACCCTCCCCCCACAGGCATCGCTTGTGAAGACACCCAGAGGAACGAGAACATCGACCCCTTTTGCATCTCTGCAAACAAGATACACTCCCAAAGTCTGTAATCGAGCCACGCTAATCCTACCACCTGCCCCTCCTGGTGACCTTCCCACCCCCCGTGCCCCAAACCACTGTGCTTTCTGCCCTCTCCCATGGCCTGGGCCCGTCATGGCCCCAAGGGTGTCTGATGGAATCAGGGACAAGGGGCAGAGTGGGTATCAGAATGAAGACCACACAGGGACTGGACCCTGACAGCCCCGAGAACTACAATCACCAGAGAATGGACCTCTGGGCGACCCAGGGGAAGGCAGAGGTGAGGGCGGGAAGCTAACACCAGGCCCTTCTCTCCAACTTTACAGAGCAGCTGATCCTCTCAAAGAGCATCCCTGTGTATTTACAGAAACACACACCCTGTAAGATACTAAAAATTCAGACATAAAAAATGAAAATATTCTCAATCTCACACCAAAGAGATCCTTAATCTAATATTTTAGTATATTTCCCCTCTGGGAAATTTCCCAAGGATAAAAACTTTGTAATGACCGGACTTCGGAAACAGGTGGTAAATTCTGTTTTCTGGAAAGGCTTCCCCAGAAGCTTTTCTTGTATTTCACTTAAAGAAATTTGTGCTCAATTTCCCATGATGTTAGTTAATTCGGCCGATTTTTCTCGTCACTTCGATGCGGACTTTAATTCTGCTGTGGAACGTCTTGCTTCATTGCAAACCGTTCCCGTCCGGCTGCCGTCTGGACCGGTGCTGGGGGCGGGCCGGGGAACAGCCTGGGCTCAGATCTGGGCTCCTCGGGAGCCATGAAGCCTCAGGACAGCCCTTCCCCTCTGCGCCCAGCGCCCGTCGCCCACCCCCGGGAAGCATCACCGCCCCCGGGCCTTCCGTCCGCAGACTCACAGGAGGTGATGCACGTCTGCTGTTTGGGGACCGCCCGCAGCAGCCCAAACACGCAGGGTGTGTGCCCCGAGCCCCTGCTGAGACCCCAAGGGGACCGCAGCCCTGCCTGCCGCAGGCACTTCCCACCAGTCTCCTAAATGTCTGCGTTTTACGTGCACACCCCCCAAGGTCTTCAGGTCTGCTGTCCTGAGTCCCCAGCTGGACGAACTCCCTTCCCTGTTCGGCAGCATCTTCTCGGCCCCATGCTGGTACTTTATTGTTCTCGTTCTCCTTCCTTTACTCCTTGTTTTTGGTCCATCGTTCCCCACGGAGAACCCAGGACTCTAGGCTCGGTGCCTGGCACTGCGGAGCAGTTCTGGGGATGAGCCCTGGCGCCACTTTCCCTCCCAAGGGTTCGTGGACTCAGCCCAGATGTGCAGCCAGGGGGCAAGGGACGGAAACCGTCAGCCTCGACTCCAGCCTTGGCGGTCGCGCAGGACTGGGAGGGCACCTCGCCCAGCCCTCCACCTGGCTCACTCTCCTCGCAACATGGTGCCCACGGGGGACTACAGCTCCCAGCATGCACTGCTCCAGAGCCCGCCTTGCCCTTGGTGGCCGCCTGTGGTACTACAATCCCCAGCATGCACTGCTCCAGGGCCGCTTCCTGCCGAAGCAGAGGGTCCTGGAACTACACTCCCCAGCATGCCTTGGGCCACAGGCCCTCCACACCTGTATTTCCGGGTTGTGTTCCCCGGGACCGAGCGCCCGGCGGTGCAGGGAGCCGGGGAGGGGCACTGGGCGCTGGCCACCCCTCGGGCGGGAAGCTGCCGGCCTCTCTCCTGGGCAGGCCCTCGCCTCGCGTTCTGAGGCACAGGGCAGACCGTGCTGCGGGGATGCACCGGCCTGTCCGCCTTAGAGACAGCGGAGCACGCGTCCTAAAATACGGCCCCTCAGCCCTGTTTAAACTAAGGGCGTTCTCCTGGAACGTGGCCCGGTTCCGGCAGTCATCCTTGGTCTGGGGTCACAGCTTGCGTTCCTCCGGCCTCAAGGGCAGCCAGCCGGGGTCGTCGCACACAGGGCACGTCCAGTGTGCACCCGTGCGCAGGCGTCTGTGATCCTGTGCAGTCAGTGCGCGCGTGGGGGAGAGCGAGCCCTCCGGATGCGCGCCCGGGCACTCCCTCCCACGGACAGTGCCTGCAGACTGCTGACAGCTTTTACAAATATTCTCCAGCTCCGGGGCTGCAGAGGCTGTGACGGCACCTCCCCCAGGCCTGACTGTCAAGACAGTCTGCACTGAGCCGGCGTGCCCTGCCTGTCCCCTGCCTGTCCCCTGCCTGTCCCCTGCCTGCTGAGGATCCCCTCCCCCCGCCCGACAGCCGCTCAGCAGAGGCTCAGCGCTGTGGCTGTCAGGTCTCCCCTAGCCCGGAAGACCCCCGAGGCCACCCGGCACACAGAGCCTGTCCTAGTCAGGAAGGCAGGAGCCTTCAGAGTCCCGCTGTCACCCAAACAGAGACAGCCTCCAGCTGCTTCTCCAGGACGTGCGCTCCACACAGCTGGGAGTTACCTGGAGGCACTCAGCACCTCGACTAGAGCACGGTGGAGGGACAAGGTCAGCCCTCCTCCTTACTGCGCCCAAGCTTCTAGCTGGGACACATGCTGTGCTTACTAAGCTGTTCCTTTGAGCTCTTCCCCGAGGGGTTATGTTCTTGTCCTTGACTCTGGTTTGTGTGCAAGGACAGAAGACTGAGAACAGCAAAACTAAGAAGGTCTTACGTGAATTACAAGTTAAGCCTTATTATGTCAAGAGGCAGGGAGCATATGATCAAAAATTCTACTGGATGTCAGAACAGTCCTTGTTCATCATAACTAAACCTTGTGTCTTTATGCTGGACACTCGGGCGTGTGGCCTGGCAGGTCACACAGGGCCTGCTCTCAGGAAACCCTCACACTTGGCCTAATGCCCTGCTTTCACTGTCTCGAAATCCTTAATCATTTTTGAACAAGGAGCCATGCACTTGTATTTTGAACTGTTCTCTACAAATCGTTTACCTGGTCCCGAGAGACATTTCCTTCTAGGAGGGTCACTTTCTCCTCTGTAAGATGGTGCCTTGGTCAACTCGGACTGCAATAGAGGCGCTGTAAACCGGACTACTTCAGCGACAGACACGGATTTCTCACTGTTCTGAAGGCTGGAAGTTAAAGATCAAGGTGACATCGAATTTGGCATTTGATAAAGGCCCTATTACAGGCCACCTGGTACCAACTTCCTGCTATGTCCTCACACGGCCGAGTGCGGAGGCAGCTCTCTGGGGTCTCTCTCATTAGACCACCAGCCCTATTCATGGGGCTCCACCTTCACCACCTAATCACCTCCCAAAGGCCCCACCTCCTAATACCATTGCATCGGAGATTCGGATTTCAACAAATGAATTTTGGGACGACAAAAACCTTCAGAATATAGCAATCAGTAAGAACACTAAAAGAATCAACTCTTTCTCTCGTTTGGCAAAATTGGACCTAGAGTAAAGGCTGCTCTACTCCTGCCTTAATAACACTTACATACAAGCCTTGAGGGGATTAAACTGATCTTAACAGAACCCAGCCACCTGCTAAGCCAAACATTCTTCAAAGGAAGAAAACCAAAGCCAAACTCAAGAATGCGGTATTCACAGTGTCTGGCAGCCAATCGGATATTATGAGACAGGTAGGGTTGCTACAAATGGTTGAACAGATCCAAGAGGAAATGAGTCAGTAAAAACAGATCAAGAAGTAACAGATATGCTGAAATTAGCAGACACAGACATAAAACAGCTATTATAAACGTTATAAACACACCCCAGTATTTAAATGAAAACATGAGCATAATGAGGAAATAAACATAAGTCATAAAAAATAACCATTTGTGCATCAAAAGGCAATATCAACAGAGTGAAAAGGCAGCTCAGAGAATGGGAAACATATTTGCAAATCATGTATCTGATAAGGGATTAATATTGAGAATATATAAAGAACTTTAGAATTCAATAACAAAACAGAGGTGACACAATTAAAAAATGGGCAAAGGACCTGAACAGACATTTCTCCAAAGAAGATAGAGGAACAGCCAATAAACACATGAAAAGATACTCAATATGGCTCATCATTAGAGAAACATGGACCAAAACCGCAATGAGCCACCACTTCACACCTCTTAAAAGGAATTTTATTTAGAAAATTCACGAGTGTCATAGTGGGTATGAGGGAAATTGGAGCCCTTGTGTGCTAAGTGGTGCACCTCTACAGAAAACGGTGTGGCAGTTCCTTAAAAACTTAAATATGATATTTCCATATGATTCTGAAATCCCACTCTGGAGTAAATACCCAAAAGAATTGAAAGCAGGGACTTAAACAGGTATTTGTAGACCAGTGTTCATAGCAGCATTGTTCACAATGGCCAAAAGGTAGAACTCTCCGTGAGTGTCCATCTGTGGATGAGGGGATAAACAAAATATGGTCCGTCCAGACAACGAGATATCATTCAGCCTTTAAAAGGAAGGACGTTCTGACACCTGCTACAGCATGGATGAATCTCAAGGACATTACGCTCAGGGAAATAACCCAGACATGAAAGGACGACTACTGGGTGATTCCACTCATCAGAAGTCCCTGGAGGAGTCAGAGCTATAGAAGCAGAAAGTGGTTGGTTAGTGTTTCATGGGACGGAGCTTCAGTTTGGGAGCCTGAGAAAGCCCTGGAGATGGACAGTGGGGTTGGTTGCACAACCCCACTTGAGCTTGAATAAGCTCAAGGTCCCTGAGCTGTGTACCTAAACATGGGAAAATTATAAATCCAATGTTATGAATACTCTACCGTAATAAAAATTAAAGTAAAATACGATCAAAAAGAACTTTTACAGATAAAAAGTACAATGTCTAATAAAAAAAAGTAATGTGTGATGCGGTAGATCATATATTGCAGAAGAAAAGAGTAATTAATTTAAAATAGTGATAGAAATTATCCAAATAATGTCCAGAGTTAAAAAGAAAAGCAGCAAACAAGGAGGCAAGAGGAGGGACACACAAATTATGTCAAAAAATTATAGCCAGGAGTTTCATAAATTTGATGAAAACTACAAACCTGTATATGAGAAGCCCAGAGAACCACCAAGCACAATAAACACCAAGAAATCCACGCAAAGAACTTCATAATCAAATTGACGACAGACTTCTCAACAGAGTCCAAAAAAGCCAGAAAACAATGGAACAGTGTCTTTAAAGCACTAAGAGAGAAAAAAAAAAAAAAAACCTATCTACCTAAAGTTCATATCAAATCAACATACTCTTCAAAAATGAACATGAGACAAGACTCTTCTTTCATGTGAGGAGAAGGTGTGCGGAACTCATTGCGAGTGGGCTGACCTACAGGAAGAGATTATGAAACAGATTTCAAGTGCAAAGGGGTCTCAGTTGGGGAACTGGACCCACATAAAATACTCTGGAATGAGGTTAACCTGTGGAAGAAATTGTAAGATAACCTGGACACACCAAAGAACACCCGATGAGTGGGGCAGAGCTCTGTGTTTGGGAAGGGGGCAGAGTGCCATAAAAATGCTATTTCTCTCCAAATTAATTTACGAATGCAAATATCTTTTATGAAAAATTTCAACTGCATCAAAACACTTCAAAATACTTCTGAAGTTCACTAGAAAATAAATAATTTCCATGAAAACATAGCAGGGAATATTCGTTCCTGGCCATGACATGAACCATATGAAGCTGCGCTAATTAGGAGTGTTTCACAAGAGTGAGAAGGGAGCTCTGAGGGGAAGAGGAGCAAATGCACAAGAAGAGACCCAATTTATGTAACAGCCAAGGGCCTTGCAAGAGTGCTCCCAACTTTAAAAATAAGTAGGAGAAAATGAATTAATATGTTTAAATAAATGAACAGCCCCGGTTTTTAGAAAGATTTTTATTTATTTGAGAGGGAGAAGCAGAGTCCCCTGTGAGCGGGGAGCCTGACATGGGGCTCGATCCCAGGACCCTGAGATCATGACCTGAGCTGAAGGCAGAGGTTTCACCACTGAGCCACCCCAGCACCCCTGAATGGCCATATTTAAAAGCAAATGTGTCAAAACCTTTCATTATGCAGCCAGATATGAGAAGTTTTAGACTGTATCTCTGCTTTGACTCACGAATTCTGTTTCTAGAAACTGACCCATGTATGATAATCAAACAATATGCCCACATAAGAATGCTATAAAACTGAGGCTTATAACTGAAAACTTGGAACTATCTTAAATGTCTTCCAGTGGGGGACTGGTAGAATAATTATGATTTTTGTACCTATCAATGTATCGTGAACATAATTGCATGTAAGCAAATGTGCAACTGCAATATCTTTTTAAAAGTCTGTTTATTTTTATCTGTTGGAGAAGTGATCTGTGCCAAGCAATAAGCCAGATGTCAGAAATACTGACGGTAAGGGGGTGTTTGTTGTTGAGAAGCTCAGTCTGTTGGTCAGGCAGACATGCGGACACAGGGTATGTCCGGTAAGAGCTACCTGGTGAGTGAACGCCAACCACATCGCTGAGAACTTTCCTGAGGACACAGAGGGGAATTGTGGCTAAACATCCACTGCGCGCATTAACCCTTATTGTTCCAGGAGGCTCAATCAGTGAGCTCAGCAGGATAAACGAGGGAACAGAAGGTGACCAATGCCTGTGAGAAAGCCCCTTCCTCTTCCTAGTCCAGCCCCCCACCTTCCCTGAAGTTCAGGTTCTCCTGCTTGGGGAACCCGAAGGGCTCCCCAGCGGAATACTGCCTGGGAACTTTCAGGACATCATCTTGGTTTTGTTTCTGTGTTGTTTTGGCGAGTCGTCCCTTTGCAACAGAAATGAAAGACAGTAAGCCCTAAGCAGCTAAGTTCCTCGGGTGGTCACTGCTGTTACAGTGATGGCCAACACCCTTCCCCACCTGTACTGCTAGTCGTGGCCAGAGATGAGAACTTGGGGCATCCAGGGATCACCCTGACTCGCTGGGCCATTGGCTCTGTGGATCCCGAGTGCCCACCAGTCTGATTCCTTCTGAAGGCAAGCGAGGGAGACAGATGAGGAGGTCCAGTTGGGTGGGGACACTGGTCAGAGACAGGTTGACTTCAGACAGCCCTTTGAGTGTTCCCTTGTTTTCTGTACAAGTTCTTCAAGTGGAAACTCTCAGCTACAGGCACATAAGACATGAACCTTTTGTTTGTTCACCTGTCACTTGTTCGTTGTGTGTGTGTGTGTGTGTGTGTGTGTGTGTGCCCGTGCGTGCACATGCAATGTTTCTTGTTGCCAAGGAAATTATATGTTGAAGTAGAAGTGTTCAGAAGTCATTATGCTCAGAAATTTAAACACAGTGAAATCAGGAAGTTTAAAATGATGTTTCAAAGACCAAAAGTACCATTCCTTAAACTTCTGAACAAATGGATAAACAATACACCTCTTTCAATAATTATTCACATGCAGTCTTTATGGATGTTGCCGCAGTGAACTTCTGTGGTCTACCGTGTAGAATCCCCATCTTTTTCCATGTCTGTAAAATAATGTTAAGGAAGCAGAGATGGGCTAGGTTTTGGGAGGCTGCCACCTACTACCTGTGTGATGTTTTGCAAGTCTCTTTCTAGTTAAAAATCTTGTTCATCTGTAAATTTGGAATAAGAAAACATTCCTCCGCAGGTTATGGTGAAGGAGATATAGAGCATCCTGGCCAAAATCTGGGAAGCAGTGTTGCAGAGGTGGGTTTTCAGCATCTGCTGTATGTGGAAACACCATGTCTCATGCTGGGCTGCTCCCTCACCGCCCACCCTGGCTCCACCTTCGGGGAGGTCATGTCGGCCGCCTGAGGTTGACCTTCGTGGGAGCGATTTCATACTCCATGACTCAGGGCTTCAGATAGACTTCTGTGCTGTTGACTGTCTAGCCTGGAGATGGTGAAGAGCACTAGTAATGGTAGACTTACATGTGGGTTGTATCTGCAGCCATTGCTTCGTGAAAAGTGGAAAACACTGAGGAAAAACTCTTCTCGGATCCAGAGACCATTATCTGACCAAGAAGTCACTCATCACTGACAATGGAGGAGGTCCATTGTTTCCCTCTGTCTTGTGTGGTGTGGGTCACATACACGAGCATATCAACCAACATACATGCTGTAATTACATTCACTTGTAGATGGCAAACCATAGCTTGGCTATGGTTTAAGAGTTTGGGGGAAAAAATGGACAAAAACATTTTATGAGAATCAATCTTTCTATACACATTTATAATAATTATGTATTTATTATTATTTGTAAGTATTGTGCAGCACATCCTTTACACAATTTTACTAAACTACATGCACGTGTATACGCACACATCAGTTTCTGTGGCTATCTAGGCATGAGACCATCGCCAGCACACCACTATCATCCTGCATCCCACGAGTGGTGAGCGGCAGGTGCTCGGGTCCTCTGGGTCGGTTCTCCGGTCCTCGCGGTGATGTCAAAACAGACATGAAAGCAATTGATCTTATGGGAAAGTTGAGGCCGATGGAAATCATCCTCTGAGCCCTGGTGAGACACGTTTTTGCCGGTTCTGTGTTTGGTGGTTGGTTTTGGCAGAGCTATAGCATGGCTCAGCCCTGTTTGCCTCCAGAGATAAAGGGGCAGAAAGCCCCCAAGGGATGACTTTGCTTGTGCCAGCCGTGTCTTAGCTCTTCCATTTCTCTCCACCTGAAATGCTCTTGCAATTTCTGTTTCCCTGTAAAATACATTCTTATTCCATAAGACTCAGCCCAAGCACCACATTCTTAGGAAAGTCATCACTGGTTAGATGTGCCTTTTCTTTCCTCTCATGGTGCCTTATTGTAACACTCAACATGCTGTATTTTGTCTGCCAGTGTCCGAAATTGACTATAATATCCTCAGGGACGGGAACAGAGAATTACTCATCTCTGTTAGCAGTTAACAACAATTTCCTATTGAATTGAATAATGGTGATGTACAGAAGACATGCTCAAGGATATGCCCTTCCACAGTGATTCTGGGCTGTTGTCACGACATCACTGAATGAACAAGCCATGGGGGAGGCCTGTCTGGATGCCTCGCTGCACGGGTGGGGGACTAGGGGATCAGAGTTAAGTCAGGGTTCTTAGCAGCTAGGGCTGTATGTGGGATTGGGGGAGGTTTGTCCATGGGCTAGAGGAGTCAGGATTTATGTGAAGCTCAGTGTTCAGAGATGTTTTAGGAATTGAGAAGCCAAATAAATGTTTAGAAAATTGTCCAGGTTGGAAGTTTAAAATGAAGTCCTGCACAGAAGGAACACCAACGTGGAGCATGTGGAAAGAAGAGATCTGGTCACATGTCAGCATTCTCTGGTCATGAGACATATGTGCAAGAGTTTGGTGAACCGTCAAAAATATACACATAGATTTCTCTGATACGAAGAATTTGAGAGGCAGGGTGGGGGTTGGAGGGGGGCGGGGGAGGGAAATGAAACGAGATGGGATCCGGAAGGAGACAAACCATAAGAGACTCCTAAACTCACAGAACAAACTGAGGGTGGCTGGGAGGTAGGGGGAAGGGATAGAGTGGCTGGTTATGGGCACTGGGGAGGGTCTGTGCTATGGTGAGTGCTGTGAGAGGTGTACGCCTGACGATTCACAGACATGGACCCTGGGGCAAATAATACATGTCAATAAAATAAATAAGTAAATATGCACATAAAGTGATGATTGTTTTCCCTGTGCCATCGCATTTCTAGCTAGAGCAGAGGATGATTGGAGAAACTTCAGGGCAGTACCTGGTACCCATTCTGAAGTCTGACATAGATCATTCCCCATTTCAGCGGCTCAAATAGGCTAACGCCCATGACTTCGGAAGCTCTATCCCACGGCTGATGGGCTCGGTGCCCAAGAGTCCCTCTAAATAACTGAGTGCCTGTGGTATAGCTCCAGAAAGCAAGACAATGTTCTCCGGAATGGCATTGATTTTTCAAGCCTATTTTCTTATTATTTTAATTCCAGTGCAGTTACCACATAGTGTTACATTAGCTCCAGATGTACGATGTAGTGATTCAGCACTTCCATAATCAGTACTCATCATGATGAATGTCCTCTCTCACCCATCCCCCACCAGCCTCCCTTTTGGTGCCCACCAGTTTGTTCTCTAGAGTTAAGAGTCCATTGTTTGGGTTGTCTCTTTCTTCCCCCTCTTTGTTCATTTGTTTTGTTTCTCAAATTCCATATCTGAGTGAGATCATATGGTATTTGTCTTTCTCTGACTTATTTCACTTGGCCTTATACCCTCTAGATCCATCAATGTTGTTGCAAATGGCAAGATTTCATTTTTTTTTATGACTGAAAAATATTCCATGTATTTATCTCACATCTTTCATCCATTCGTCAGTCAATGGACCCTTGGGCTGCGTCCATATTTTGGCTATTGTAGATAATGCTGTTCTAAACATTCATGGGTGTATGTATTCCTTTAAATTTAAATGAGTATTTTTGTAATCTTTGAGTAAGTCTCTAGTAGTGTGATTGCTGGATGGTGAGGTAGCTCTATTTTTAACTTTTTGAGGAATCTCCATACTGTTTTCCAGAGTGGCTGCACCAGCTTGCGTTCCCACCAACAGTGCATGAGGGTACTCATTTCTCTACATTCCTATTGTTTTTTTGGTTTGTTGGTTTTAGCCATTCTGACAGGTGTGAGGTGATATCTCATTGTGGTTTGATTTGCATTTCTCTGATGATGAGTGATGTTGAGCATCTTTTTATCTGTTGGCCATCTGGATGTCTTCTTTGGAGAAATGTCTGTTCATATCTTCTGCCTGTCTCTTAATTGGATTATTTGGGTTTGGGGCGTTCAGTTGTACAACCTCTCTATATATTTTGGATACTAACCCTTTATCAGATATGCCATTTGCAAATATCTTCTCCCATCCCAAAGGTTGCCTTTTAGTTTTGTTAGTTGCTTACAGCTTGATGAGGTTTTTCCAAGTGAATGTACCAATGTTAACATCACCCAGTTCAAGACATAGGAAACACCAGTATCCAGGAAACCCCGTATGACCCTCCAACTTAGAGCACCATCAGTGGAGGACTATTCTGACACTCATCCCTATAAGTTAGATTGTTTCTCTGTTGTGTCTGGATTCTTTCACACGATTGTGTTTGTGGTTTTCACTGGTAATCTTACATGTGGCAATAGTTTGATTTTAGAATAGCACTGTGGTATTCCATGACATAAATATACCACAATATTTATCCATTCTACTCTTGATAAGCTATTTTTCAATTTGGGTTATTATGAATAATGTGTGCCCATTTCTTTGGAGTATGTCCTCAGGAGTAGAATCACCAGGGGAAAGGATAATATTCCTTGTCCCTACTTTATGTCTTTGATTTAATTAATACATGTTTTAATAAGATTTCATTTTATTTTTTATTTATTTGATAAAGAGATAGATAGAGAGAGCACAAGTAGGCAGAGAGGCAGGCAGAGGGAGAAGGAGAAGCAGGCTCCCTACTGAGCAGAGAGCCTGACATGGGACTCGATCCCAGGACCCTGGGATCATGACCTGAGCTGAAGGCAGCCGCTTACCCAACTGAGCCACCCAGGCGCCCCTTAACCAATACATTTTTTAAAAATTTTACCTGCATCACCTTATACATTTTACAAATTTTCCTTTTTCTTTAAGAGATTAGAATTATAAATTGAGGATTATAATATGTATCTTTGATTAATAACAGTCTTGTAAATTAATCCTACTGCCACCCCTTAGCCGATGATATAACCTTGGGAGACGAAGTTGTTTATCTCTTTCTGTGTTATTATTGTTGTGTATTTTTAATCTCCATGTATTTCGGATCACATCAGGTATCATTATTATCGTCCAGTTAATATCTGTTCATAACTACTTTTACATATCCCTTTCCCCCTTTCTCTTGATTTTACTCCTCACTAGGTTTCTGTGTTTCTCCCTGGCCTTATTTTGTTTCTTCCTAAAGAATTCTCCTTAAAAATTCTTCTTAAATTTTTTTCTTTTTGTGTATATTTTCTGGCAACAAAATCTCTCAGCTTTTGCTTATGATGGAAATGTGTTTGTTTTGCTTTCACTTGTGAAGGACATTTTCTCTGGATACAGCTCAGCCTTCAGTTTCCTCCTTCCAGCATTTTAAAGGCATCGTTCTGTTGTCTTCTAGCTCCCATTGCTTCTGCGGAAATGTCAACGTTCAAGATTTTTGTTCCTCCTTTGAAGGTCACGATTACTTTTTCTCTGACGACGTCTACGATTTCTCTCCTTGTCTTTAGATTCCAGCAGCTTTGTTATGCTGTGTCAGGCATGGTTCGCTTCATGCCTGTGCTGCACGTGGTCCACGTGGTTTCTCTGTCTGTGACACGGGTTCCATCTTCCTTTGTGGAAAATCCTCCACGTTAGCTCCACAGAGGCTCCTCCACCCCACCTCTGCTCACTTCCTCCCACGGACACTGCGCGGATACGGCTATTTCCCACATGCCACGTCTCTCCTCTTGTCCTCTGTTTTCTTTCTCCACCCAGGAGCCTGGGTATTTTCTACTAACCACTGTCCCGTAATCTAATCCTCTCTTCCAGGTTTTAAACTCAACTTTACTTAATTAAATCTCAGTTCCAATTATTGAAAAACTTAATGCTAAGATTATTAATTGGCTTTTTTTTTGTGGATTTGGATTTTCTGATTAAATTCCTCATCTTTGCTTCAACTTGTTAATCAAAGCTATTTTAAAGTCTGTGTATTGTGAGTCCAATAAATGCACTGTCTGGGGTCTTTTCCCATTGTCCTTTTTTTCTTGGTTCCCTTTCTTGGTCATGCCTGGTGAACCTTTATGAGATGCTGGATATTTTGGATGAGAAGTGGCAGAGGCTCGAGATGAGGTGCTCTTCTGCCCAAACTGGGGCTCTGACCACCGGGTGACCACCGGGATGCAGGTGGTTTGCTCACTTGCTTTGCTGTAGTTTTGTAAAGATCCATACCGCTCTTCCTCTCCGTTCTAGGACGGCTCCTCAAGATTTCTGACCGAAACCCTAGACTATTGGCTGAAGCCCATCCATCTCTTAAGCTCCATTTCAGTCCCATGACACCAAAAATCCCAGTGTTGCAAACCAACAACTGCAAGGTTTTGTGTTTAGCTGCTTAGCATCTTTCCTCGTTTGCCCTCAGGGTGTGGCAAATGCCTCTGGGGAAGCTGTGTGCCAGACCAGAGCCCCTGGCACCTTCCTATGCTTCAGCGTCCTGCCTCCTGCCGTCCGCACAAGCCCCAGGAACTCATGGGATCAGCACTTTGCTGCCTGCAGAGGGTCCTGGCTAGAGCCTAGCAGGTTTCTCGGACTCTCTCCCCGCTCTCTGGGACCCTCCCACCTCAAACATGGGCTGTATATGTCAGCCTTCTGATGTCTTCCAACTCGCTTAACAAAAGTCTGACTTTTCTCCTTGTTCTAGATGAAGCGTCGGTCTGTGGCTAGCTTCTTCACCCTAGCTGCCGGCAGAAACCCTCAGTCGGGTCATGATGACACAGCTCAGGGAAAGCGATCCCCAGTGGCTGCCCGTCCCCCCCACGTTATTTCCAGTTGGGGTGGAAACAGGAGCGCCAAGGGTCATCCCTGCCAGCAGCCACTCGAGTCCTCTGCACCATCCCCGTGGGCTCCTCAAATCCACGGCGTGACGGCAGGGCTCCCAGCACACAGCCCGGGACTTCCTGAGAAGTCAACCCCACCCCCACGCTGCCTAACCCATGTTTATGTTTTGGGGGATGTTCCTTGGTCATTTTGGCCAAGCATCTATCAGCTTCAGGAAAAAGGGGGAGCGGCGGTTGTCTGACTGAATTCAACAGCTTTTCTTCCCTGAAATCCTGGTTTTCCTAGCTAAAAGCAGACTGACTCCACGTAGTGGCGTGCTTTGTGTCTCCTCCCCCGGCCTCAGAAATGAAGAGAATAGTACTTGTGACTGAAAAAGAGGGTCATGGAGACTAAGCAAATATTTGTAAAGCGGCATAGTTTGAACACTTGAAAGAAAAGTGCAATATGAATGATTATTTTTTAAAGCACCATGTGTTGGAAATGCAATCCAGCTTTTTGAAAGAAGCGTTTTGGCGTTTCATCCCAATTTACTGATGAATGGTGACTAATGAAATGTTTGTGTGGGGCTCTGAAGAGCGTGGAGACAGACAACGTCAGTCGCTCTGATCTTGCGGACCGAAGCATCTTGTATAATGACAAATCATACCAGGTTTCAAAACCCTCCGAATGATGTTATCTGCAACACCACTGCCTCTCCTTACTGTCTCCCACTTTTCTTTTCTCTCCGTGAAAGAAATAGCAGTTTGTAAAGGCTTATAAATTCCAGCTCTTATCTTTTAAAATGGTTGTTCTTTCCCCTCATCTTAACATGCAAATAGACTCCCTTTCTTAAGCCTTTGAGAAGGAGCCGGAAGAAAAGGTCGTGAGGTTCTGATGCGCCACCCCGAGAAGCCCAGCCAACCCACAAAGGTGCGGGAGGAGTTTATTACCCGCCCCTGCAGTTGTGGACGGACCCTCAGAGGCAGCAAGCGTAGCCTTGTAGGGGATGCTCACAAGTGAAGAAGTAAGTGAGCGGGTATCTGGTAAGGGATTTGGAGCCACCAAAGAAGTTTTCCTAACGGTCTTCGGCACCATGGACAGCAGGAGGGTGTAGATGGTCCCTGACGGCGATGTCAGGCAAGGAGGCCTCCAGTCTCCCTTCAGCCTTCAGTCCTGGCCAGTCCTGACATGGCCCGGAGCCTGCTGTGCAGCATCGGGACGGACCCCCCGATGGGGCGGCCGGTGCCTTTCTCTGAGGGATGATGGTGCAGTGCGGCCTCAGCTTCCCCCACAGCCCTGCGTCCTGTGCAACAAGGTTGGGGTTTCTGGCGGGATTACCCCAGGGAATGTTTGGGGCCCCTCCACTGCATGCCAGCTGGGTACCCAAGGACAGGCCCTGGCACCCCTACGCCTGCACACAAACTCCCCCTCCCCTGTCTCCCCTCCCTCCGCCACCCCACGGTTCTATTCCCCGCCAGTCCCTGAAGCCTGGTTTTTATCATGTCACTTTCCCTTCTTGAAGTCCCGCTCTGCGGCCTGGCCCTGTGGTTGAGATGCCACATGCCTCTCACACACCCGCTCCGCCTCCCCCTGCACCTGTGCACCTGCAGCTTTAAGCTGCCCCCCCCACACCTGCCACTTCCCCTCCTCTGCAGCCCCTGCCCTCTGCCCACTTGCCATCCACACCTCCTCGTCCGAACGCCCCTCCTGCCCCTTCCGTGGAGCTGACCTGAGCATGTGCTTCAAGTCCTGTGTCTGCGCGTTCACACCTTCTGTCGAGAGGGCCCCACACTGTGGACTGTAGAGAAGCCCTTCCTACCCCCAGAAAATGTAACAAATAGGGACTCGCTGGATATTGTCATGCTTATTTCACGGTGCAAACAATATTCAGACCCTCAGGAGGCCTTCAGGACGTCTACCGTCCCCCCGGGCGCCTTCCGGACTGAAATCGCTCCA
>CM053610.1:115426521-115442182 GCA_028646535.1 Procyon lotor
CCTCCACCCGGAAGCCGAGGGTCTTGTGACCTGCACCCCGGGCCGGAGACAGGGCGCCAGCCTCCAGAGGAGGCCTGTCTGGTTTTCAGGCTCTGTAGGGACATGCGTGCTGCTCACCCTGGCGACCGCTGTCCTGAGCGCACTTCTGAGCAGCAAGGGGGGCAGACCCGAGTCAGGAGCAGGTTTGGCTGCTGGCCGCAAAGTGGGCCACAGAGGCTGACGGGTGTGCGTATTTCTCTACTTATTTCTGTGTTTTGTGTAACAAGGGGTCTGTGGCTGGGCGGTGCCGACCTTGGGCTCGGTGCTCAAGGGCACGGGGGCCGGAGTCTCCGAGGCGAGTCCCGATCCTTTCTCTGTGGTCCCGAGATGGCCCCGGGTCTGTGGCCATGGGGCCCGTGTTCACGTAACAGTGGGGACCGGTGGCGGGAAGGCTGTCCCGGGACCAGGGCCGGGGACCCCTCTGCGCCTCTCCGCGGAGTCTTCCCTGTGACAGAGGCGGGGGCCGTCTGTTTGTCCCCGCGCACCTGTGGTGCCCCTCTGACGACATGGGGCTCTGTCGGCAGCGGGCTGAGCCAGGTGTGGGGGGCAGACACCCCAAACCTCTCGGGAGAGGTGAGAGGAAGCTCCTGACCGGGTCCATCTAGCAGTTACGTGTTAGTCACTGAAGAACTAATGTGGACCTCAATGTTTTCTACATAGAAAAAGACTGTGAGCCCCTCACCTGGGCCACTGCGGGCCCTTGTCAGATGCACCGTGGGCGTGAGATCTGAGCCTCGGGGGCCCCGGAGCAGCCGGACCCCGATGCCTCCCTGGTGGACACGCGCCCCACATGCCCTGGACCGCCTGAGCCCATGCAGCCCCCCGAGGGCGTCCTGCCTGCCCGGGACCACGCACAGGACAGTGTCCCGTGGGTCCCCAGATGGGACAGGTTGTCCTGCTCTGGGGCGGGGACGGACGTGCCCCACAGGCCGGCTTGTTGAGGCCCAGCTGGGCCGTGGTGCAGAACGGACTCTGGGGAAGGCGCTGGAACTGTCCCGCCTCCTGAGGTCGATGTGGATGAGAGGGATGGCTGTCCTTCTCCGGGACAAGCTGTGGTGAGGGCCTAGGACGGGGACGAGGGGCACACGCTCCCCTGGAGGGAGGCCAGCCCGCCGGCCGCCAGCCCCGCCATCCTGTGCACGGTCCTTAGGGGGCGGAGGGCTCCGGTCAGAAGGCTGTGCCTCCCACTCCCCAGGTTTTGGAAGATGAGGCGTTGGCTGGGAGCTGACAGTTTTTCTCTCTCTCCCCTTGGAGAGTCACGGGACGGACATATTTCAGAGAGGCAATAAAATGCAGCAGAACATTTCCTTCCGCGATGAAATTCAGTGCCCTTGGGATTTTCTGGGGCGAACGCAGTCACTCATGATGGCAGCTGCTCTCAAGCCGACTTAGGGAGCCTTTCCTCAAAACCTTTTGAGAAGTGATTAGGGGTCCTGTGTTGCGTTGGAGTGACGACAGAGTCCTCTCACCTGCGAGGTCCCAGCCCGGCTCACCGTGGACCTGGGGACAGGGAGGCAGGGGACTCTGTGGCTCCTCCTGCCTCCCGGGTCCCGCCTGGCCGCCCCCGCCAAGGCCCTCGGGACGCCCTGTTGAGACCCAGCTTCTTCTGGAGGAGACAGAACTGCTAATTCTGGGTGGTTTGCTCTGGGTGGTGTCCGAGGGCCTCTGCCTGCTGCACGAGCTGTGCTCCCTCTCACCATCCCCACGGAGCTCTGAGCAGCTCTGCCGCTGCCAAGGGCGTTCCCTCCCACGGGGACGAGGGCGGCCAGAGGGTCACGCCAACGGGGGCCTTCCCTGGAGGCCAGGGGCTCCCACATGCTTCGGGGCCGCCCCCCGAAGGGCCTCTTTTCCAGAAGGTCCAGTGCCTGGCTCGCAGCTGAGTGTCAGGGACACGCTCCCCTGGACCGCACGGCGCCATCCTCTCTGGTCTCACCTCGGGGTGCCGTAGGGAGGAGAGCGTGCACCCCGAGACGAAGTCATCTCCTGTCACCAGCCCCGGGACGCTCGTGAGAAGCACAGAGTCCGGACCCCCCAAAACCACCCCGTGGGAACCTGCATTCTAGCCGGGTCCCAGCGATCAGCTCCCAGCCGGGGATGCCCCGGCCCAGACGTGCCCCTGCCCTCTCCCTGCGAGGCCTGGCGGGGCGAGGACTCCGTCTGCCTGCTGGCTTTTCCAGGTCTCTGTCCAGCCTGCACACAAGTAAGTGCCATTTTCTATTTTACACCAAAGTCACCTTGATGGAAACTTGCCCTGCTCTGCCCGGGCTCAGGAGGGTGCGTGGGCGGTGGGGCGGGGCTCCCGCGTCTCCCCTCCCACTCAGAGATCGAGAGCACCTCTGGCGTCTGAGCATCCCGACCACCCCTGTGCAAACTGGAGGTGCTGCGCCTCGGCCTCCACTGGCCGGCTTAGGCGCTCCGCGAGCGGGGGCTTCCAGACAGGAGGGGCCGCTGCTCCCCGTCCTCGAGGAGGGGGTCCGGGCTGCCTGAGGACAGGGCGCTCAGAGGGCCCGCTGGGGCTGCCCGGGAAGAAGGCTGCACCCAACAGATGGTGACCACTTTTCTTCTCGGAGGGGCGGGGGCTTCACCCTGCCGAGATGCCCACGGGGACAGGCACCGTCTCGAGGCCTGCACCCACCCTCCCTCCCCAGCGACTCCTGCCCTCTCCTGCAGAAGCCAGCCCCGTCTTCCTCCCACAGCCCGGCCTCTGGTCCCTGGGCGGTGCCCTTGACGGAGCCAGCACGTGGCCTTGGAGACTCATCGTCCCAGGTGTGAGCCCAGCTCTGAAACTCGGCTGTTGTGTGTGCGCCTGGGACTTCCTCTCTCTCTCTGAGCTGGCGCCTCACCCTCTTAGCTCACTGCTTCTGCAGGAGTCCTAAACTACCCCTGTCAGGTCGCAGGACAGACTAACCGGCGTAGGGGACGTCCCCGGAGGCCTTCTGCGCAGGTGTCTGAGGGGGAGCTCGCCCTCGCCATCTGCCCAGCCGACCCGCCCTGGGGCCTCCCACGTGGCTGTCAGGACAGGTACCAGAGAGGGGCTCCGATGACTGTCATTTCCCCAGTGACAGTTCTGGAGGCCCGGAGCCCAAGATCAAAGTCCTAAGGCAGGTCTGCCGGGCATACGGATGGCTGCCTTCTTCCCGTGCCCTCACGCGGTCTGTCCTCTGTGCGTCCATCTGTCTGTGCGCCCATCTGTCTGTGCATCCATCTATCTCTGCATCTGTCTGTGCATCTGTCTGCCTGTGCATCCGTCTGTGCACCCGTCTGTCTGTGCATCTGTCTGTGCGTCCGTCTGTGCACCCGTCTGTCTGTGCATCCGTCTGTCTGTGTATCTGTCTGTGCATTTGTCTGTGCCTCCATCTGTCTGTGCATCCGTCTGTCTGTGCATCTGTCTGTGCTTTTGTCTGTCTGTGCATCTGTCTGTGCATCCATCTGTCTGTGCATCCGTCTGTCTGTGCATCCGTCTGTGCACCTGTCTGTCTCTGCGTCCATCTGTCTGTGCGTCCGTCTGTCTGTGCATCTCTCTGTGCATCCATCTGTGTGTGTGTCCATCTGTCTGTCCACCTGTCTGTGCGTCCATCTGTGCACACCTCTCTGTGTGTCCAGCTTTTCTTTTCTTTTTCAGCTACGTTTTCTCTTCCTTTCCTTCTCCAGCTACATTGGATTAAGGCCCATCCCGATGACCTCCTTTTACTTTAACTACCTCTTTAAGGGTTGCATCTTTAATGCAGTCACATTCTGAGGCGCCCAGACTTAGGAGTTCAACACAGGAATGGGGGGCACAGTTCAGCACAAAACACCCAATTCCCCAGGCTTCTTGTTGGGGGCCTTCTTGAATTCCTGCTCTTCTGCAAATAACTCTTCAAACCTCGTATTTCCATCCTTATGAAGAATCACCTACACATCTGATCTCGATTTCCTCCTTGGAAGCCTTTTGCTGACTTGCGGCCCAGAACAACATCATCCATTACAATTCACCATCATAAATGCAAGTAAAATCACCCACCCATCTGCCCACCCTCTGGCAGTCCTGTACAGAGGACCATGCAGGACCCCAGCCCCGAGTCCCAGCCCCATGCCCGCCATTAGGAAGACCGCAAAGGTGAACAGGAAAAATCATGAAATTGTTTGACCCCTGCTTCTTCACACAAAGGGAAACACGTGGGTTGGTGAGCTCCGGAGCACTGTCAGCACCGTCGTGGAGAAGACCCATGTCATGGGAGCTGCACTCTGGCGGGCGGAGAAGCCCGATGCCTCTGTTCTGCCTGCGGGGAGCTTGGAACGGGACACCACGGCCGGCCCCACAGGGATGCGCTGATGGCAGAGCTGCAGGGAGCCACGCTGGAGGAGCCCCGAGACAGCCCGGCGGAGACCCAGCTGTGTGGTCCTCCTCGACCCCGTCTCGTCTGCAGCCATTCGTCCCACGACAACCGTGTCTGGAAGGTGCAATGCAGGTCCACGGTCCACAGTGCAGGTGAGGGCACTCGCCCGCATCCACTCAGCCACATGGCCGTGAGCAGCCCTCGGCGGCGCCGTCCTCCCTCCCCGCCACCACATGGCCTGGGAAACAGAGCCCCCCCACAGAGCTGGGCACACTGAGCAGAGGCGTGGGAAGCAAGCCGTGGGGACATCTCCCGGAGGGCAGAGCGATTTATTTTCCTGAATTAATTATGATGAAGGTAATGCTCTAACCCATGCCCTTTGAGAATCTGGAAAGTGGAAATGCCTTGTTTTTATTAATTTACTTGACTCTCCAATGAATGAACGATTGCTGTTAATAAGCAATACTCATCGGGACCGCTGGTGCGGTGCAGACCTGCGCGTCCCCGGGAAGTCGGGGCTCCCAGTGCTCTGCGGACTCCCTGGCCCCACCCCCAGCCCAGCCGCACAGTTTCCTTCTCCCGCACTTCTTTGTGACGGCTTCCGGTCACGGACTCTGCTTAGACAACCTCACCCCTGCTTGTGCGCACTTCCAGGCCTTACCCGACCCCCAGCTCCTCCTGCCTCCGTCCAGCCAGGAGCTCCTGGCGCGCCAAGGTTGCAAACCTGCCCAGCGCACCATGCACACCAATGGGCAGCTAACAGGGGCTTGACACCCTCGTGGGACGGAAGATCCATTTCTCCCCCTGAAGAGTCAAGTTCTCACCTGAAAACTTCTTTATAGCATGAGTCAAAGAGGGGGGAGCCTCTGCTGGGTCTGATCTGTGAACTAGGAATGTGCAAGGGAGTAGGATACGGAAAAGAAGAGGGAAAGATGAGAAGACAGAGACAGAGAGAGGCAGAGAGACAGGGAGGAAGAGAGAGAGAGATAGGGAGAAAGAGACAGAGAAGGGAAGAGAGACAGAAGGTGAGGAGAGAGATTTGTTAGAGGTTGCAGACGTGAAAAAAACACACTAAGTTGTGGAATCTTGATTTACAGCAAAATACAATTTTAGAAGATAAACGCAGAGGGAAAGTAGAGCTCTTTGCCTGTCAGGTTACACAAGAGCGAAATGATTACTTCGCTTCCCCATCAGAGTGGTCGCCGGCCTACCTTGCTTCCCTTCTCAGTCCCTCCTGGAGCGCCCCTCCCTCCCTCCCTCCCTCTTTCATAGCACACACACGCGCACATGCATGCACACAACACACATACTTATAGAGGTGCATGGGCACACACATGCACAGGCACACACACGTGTGCATATGCATACACGTGTGCACACATGCATGCGCACATGCGTGGCACAATGCACATGTGCATCTACAGGTGCATGGGCACACATGCACGGGTGCTCACCTGTACACACGTGCACATGCATGCATACATACATGTGAAGGCACACACGTACTCGCAGGCATGGGCACAATACACACATACCTGTGTTTGTGCGCACACATGCACAGACACACATGCACACATGCACAAACACACGCACACAAGTGCATGCACACACATGGGTACAGTGCACATGTGCATACACACCTGCACGTGCACATGCACACACATGTGCAAACAAACACATACATGTGTGCACACGCATGCACACACATGCACACGTGCACGTGCCCCCCCCGTGCCCTCCCTCCCAGTAGTGCTCCCTCCTGGTCCTGACTCCAGCGGGCGCAGGAGGAAGATTTATCGTGGCTCAGGCTCTGCTCCTGCCTCCCAGACACAAGCTCATCCCACACGAAGCTTCTTTATGTGGGGTTGTTAGCTCTGCTCTGCTGACTGGGGAGGCTACATATTTTTAATCTTTATTATTTTTAATGCTCTACTTCATCCCTGGGTTTCTGGCTCCAACCACATTCTGACCTCAGAACACCAACAGCAGAAAGCCATGGCCATTTGTCACCACGCTGGTCGCCCGGGGTTCTTAAATTAAAAAGCGTGGGTGGGGACAGATCTCCGTGCTCTCTGTCTCAGCCCGGTGACCAGTCTATAAATGCCAGGAACACGGGTGCTCGCTGGCCTCTGGCCGCGTGCTGTGCTGGTGGGCGGCAGTCCTCGGCTTTAACAAAAGGACAGTGCCCGTCCCTGTGCCGGGATCTGCATGGCTGGGCAGGATCAGAACGTGTTTACAAGCGTTTCTTCTATGAAGGAGGGCAGGCGTGGGGGGACGTGGGACCTGAGCCCCGGAGCCTTCCACACAGCGTGCCGGGCACAGTGCAGCCCCAAGGCCTGGGACGGCCGCCAGAGGAGGCCTCCCCGCTGCGCCGATGCCCCACGCCTCCCGCCGGTGCTCCCAGCCGGCCCGGGGACTCGGCCCCCGCCTCTGCTTCCCACCACGCTTCATTCCCCCCAGCTCCTCGGCCTCTGGAAGGGCGAGGACGCATATCGCAGTGAGTCCCTACCATGGGCTGAGCCTGTGCGGGACGGCGCCCTATCTGGGGGGGCCGTGGGGGGGCAGCTGTGCCGGGAAGACCACCCCAGTGTCCCTACCGCACACTCGTGCCCCGTGAGCCCTCTGTGACCCTCTGTGGCCCCTCCAGCCACTCTGGGAGACGGGCTCTGCCCTGCTCTGCAGCAGAGGAGGGACCCCGAGGAGGTCCTGTGGCTTGCCCACCGTTAGGCGGAATGAGGGTTCCCTGTCGGCGCCACCCTAAGCCGTAGCTTCGTGCTCTCTGCCCCTCAGCAACCTGCACCCCAAGACCTCGCGCCTGCAGTTACCCACAAGATGGGCTCTCTCCTCAGTAGCTTAAACTGTAGGGTCATTTATTCATAGTCCGCACTGTGATGCAAACGGCAATCCAAACTGTGCGCTCCCTGCCCCAGTTCTGCAGCCTCTGCGAGCGAAGAGCCGTCCACGGCTGACCTGGGTCCGTGGCAAGACCAGCAGGAGCCCGCCTGTTTGGACGCCTTTCACGAGTCCAGGCGGGAATCCTTTCCTTGGCAAAACCTTGCCTCTCTGCTCCACTAATCAAAATAATTTTTCATTCCTCGCTTAGAATTAAGATTTAAGAGCAGAGGCGCCTGGGAAAGTGACCTTCTTGGGAGCAGGTTTCCATCCGTCAGAGAGAAGGCGTCTACACAAGTGTCCAGAGACATGGTGCGATTCCACGGAGGTCGAGGTGATTTCTGTACCACAAGCAGAAATTAAACACGTCCTCCCGAATATTACTCACGCTTTCACTTTCTGGCTTCAGTGGGTAACAAGACGGTTCCCTACTTAACGACTTCTATACGATGACGTGTCGGCCTTTCTGTCCCTCCGGACAGGATCTGCGAGGGATCTCCACGCGGGGCACGTCCGGAAGGCCACAGGGCGCCCCGGCCTCCCCGTGGGGCAGTAGCAGGGCTCACCACCGGCTCGCACGTCCTCATTTCCGAGCCACGGCGGTAGCCCGTCCAGCCGGCCTCACCGGTGAACTCTATCAAACATCCACCGCAGAATTACCGCGAACCCTTCTCAAAGTCTTGCAAACAGCGGGAGACTCCTGGGACGTGGCCGGCATCACCCTGACACCAAAACCAGACAAGGGCACTGCCAGGGAAGGAAACCTCAGGCCAACAGCCCTGATAAGCGTACACACAAAAATCCACAACAAAATACCAGCAAACTGAAGTCAACAGCACATTAAAAAGCTCATATGCCACCATCATGGGATTTCTTTCAGGGACCCACAGAGCGATCAGTCAGCGTGATCACCACAGTAACAAAATGAAGGCTAAAAGTCAGATGGCAGAAAACCAAGCATCTGAAAAAAATCTAACTACGGTTTTAGACTCTCAATTTCCTTAGGAGTGTGTTAGCATCACATTTTGGGTTTGCTTTTTGTAGGTCAGCACTGTAAACAGGTAAAGTAAGAGGGAGGGAAGCATTTTTAATACAGAAGACAGCCTCCCAGGACTCACTCAGCAGACGGACGCTGTGTGATGTGCGCCCTCGGGGTGAGTCCATGGTGTCTGGGGGCCGAGTCGCCCGAGATGTGCTCCCTGCCGAGCCCCAGCTGTGCTCCCCAGCTGGCCTCCGGAAGGTGCCCGAGGGCTTCCTACGGCTGAGCCAGAGGCCGTGCCCTGGGCTCTCGTTCCCCTTGAGGTCTCTCCTGCATCCCAGTGTATCTCATGCCCTCCTGGAAAATCAGGTCTTTCCTGGTTCCAGGGAATTCTAGGCCCTAATTCTCCTCCGGTATTTCCAGGGGTTTCTCTGATGGTAGCTTTTCTGTTCGCCAAGTCCGGGCAGCAGACATGGGCAGCTCGGGGCTGCCTGGTTCCTGGTTCATGCTTGTTTGGAACTTCAGGAATAGTTCCACAAATGAGCTAAAGGAAGGGACAGCGACATACACAGAGTAATTTCTCAGCGTTTCCCACATTTGTATCATTTACTCTCCCCTGTGCCCTGCGAGGAGGTACTAATCTGATGTTCACTTCCAGGCGGTGGACGGTCAGGAAGTCTCCGAGCTTGCTCGGGGCTGGGAAGGAGCTCCTCCAAGTCAGCCAGCGGCGGTCAAGAGTCTCAGGGGGCTACCCTGAGCTACAAATGGTGGATGGACGGACCGACGGAGAGTGAGCGTGTGAACAGACACTCGTTGGGAGCACTCGGGGGCAAGCTCATGGAGGGAGGGGCAGCCCTTCTCGGCCCACGGGCGCCATGCAGGACGCCCACGGGAGCTTGTCCTGTCTCCTCCTGTGTTGGGGTGTGTCCATCCTGGCTTTGAACCCCGGGAGGACGCGGCCCAGAGGACTGGAGGGAGCCGGGCCCTCCGTGCGAGCGCCGTGAGCGGGAAGACGGGAGCCTGGGCCTTCACGCCAGGGCCCTGTGTGTCACACGGTGTCTCTCACAGTCCTAAGGGAAGAGGCTATATTTTACTTTATTTGGATGGCTACTTTTCTCTAGATAGGTATTTTCTGAACCAGAATCAAAAGTCTCCTGAACATTAAAAGAAAAAAAAAAGACAAATTTGAAGAGCTCAGAGCTGGATCTCAGGGGTGCCACTCAGGGGAGAAATGTGGGTGTCCGTGGCCTCCATTCTGCGCGTGGGAAATGGTGCTGCGCCAGGAGCAGGGCCCGGGACCTGAGGGCTCACAGGCACCCTGCGGTCCAGGAGCGGGCAGGGCCCGTGTGTAGAGGCCCCCGCTGGCCAGCCGCACGGGCCTCTCCCCTTGAACACGTCCTTAGGTAGGATAAGGCCCAGTCTCTGGGTAACAAACAGCCGTCTCCTCCCACCTGACAGCCAGGGAAGGAGAGGTGGGCTGCAGGGGGTGAAGCCCCAGGGCCTGGTCCCGCCTGGCCGCCGTGGTGCGTGGTCTCGGGTCCGGGGAGAAGCGTGCAGACAGCCCAGCAAGGCGTCCGGAAGCCGAACACGCCCGTGGGGACAAGTGTCTTTGTTTCGATATGAGGCCACCCCGCCTGCTGGGGGTGCACAGACCTCCCGTCCACGAGCTGATGGTGACAAGGAGCGGTAATGATTTTAAAGCACTCAACCCAGTGCCAGCCTCCTTCACTCTATTTGTGGGACATTTTTTAGTCCTTTTAATCCTGAGGAGCCACTGGCGCCTGGCCCGCCTTCAGGCCGGGGGCACGGAGAGCAGGACGCGGAGGCAGAGCATGGCAGTCACCCGCTCGGGGGAGACGCGTCTGTCCCGCACCCCAGCTTCATGTGCACGCTGTCCCTTTCTCTTCCACGGAGCGTCTTGCACGAGCACGACCCTGCCACGCTGTCACTGAAGACGACCCCGGGCGAGGTGCCACCACGCGAGCCGGCCTCCGCCCCAGGACGCTCATGAGACGAGCCGCAGAGTGTCTCAAAGCCTCTTCCAAAGGAAACGCCGCCCACTGTCCGGCGGCTTGCAGACAAGGTCACACGGGCTCCGTCCCAGGCCGCCCAGGCCCTCGGAGGAAGGGACGGCGGCCACAGGCAGCAGCGGGCCCTGCGGTTCTCCCAGTAGGGCAGGGCGGAAGTCACGGAAATGCCCACCGCCTCCCCCGGCCCCTGGCCCAGAGCCCCCCTCCCCTCCGCGGGCACAGGCGGCCACCCCGAGGGAGCCCCTTCCAGCCCGGAGGGTGGAGTGCGTGCTTCTGTGCACGTGTGAATGCACGTCCGCGTGTGTGTGCGCACGTGCACACTGGGGTCACAGAGAAGCTCGGAGAGGAAGGAGTCTGGGGCCCCCGCACGGGTGTGTCCTTCGAGTCACATTCAGCCAGGCCGCGGCAGCAGCCTCCTGAGCCTGGCACGGACGCAGGTAGCCACATTGAGGCCACAGCTGGTGGGGAACAGAGCTGCCGGCCTGCTGGGGGCTGGCTGCCCACTCCCTGTCTCGGGAATGCTTGGCTCTCTCCTCTGGCTGTCGATCCAGCCCGGGAGAGACCTGAATGTCTTAGGAGCTGACTAACCACCTAATTCATTTTGCATATGCTCTTTTTGGCTGGCACGGCCACCAACTGGTCCCGGGTTTGACCTGGTTAGAAGTGGAGGTCGGATGCTCCAAGGTCATTCAGGCATACACACGGTTCTTGCTGCTCAGTCCAATTTGACTCTCTATTCAGTTTCAAAACGATTAAGTGTGTTAAACTCTGCACACGTTGGCCCCCAGTATTACCAGCTAGGTAGGTTTTCAGGTTGACTTTTCACTTTGACTTCTTTCTCTTTACACTAAGTTTGTCATCTACTAAGAATAGACACTTGGTAAAAGTTAAAATAACTGGCTCAGCGATGCCCAAAGCCTGACCTGTACTAGGGCTCGGGTAATTTTTTTTTTTTTTAAATAGCAGATTGGAAATAAGAGACTAATTTCCTCCAGGTTATTTTACCAGTAAGAAACAATAAGCAGCTTTTAAAATATGATCAAAGAGCATTTAATACCAGGTAGTGGATAGAAATCCAGGTTCCATTACTCAAGTGGAAAAAAATATAATGGTTTAAGTAACAGGAAAGACGAGTGATCCTCCTTCAGGCATGGCTGGAGTCAGGAGTCCTTACAACATGTACGGCTTGCTCTCCATTCCGATTCTACTGGCCTCCGATGGCGCTTGTGATTTGGACTTAATTCTCCTCTGCTACAACCATAGTCAAACCACACAGTGGAAAAAATAAAGGCCAAATTTCCTACAACTTACGACCACAAAGTAGGAAAGAGCCATCCCTCACCTCTTAGGGTGGGAAGTTCCGAGGAAATGCTGGTCGCGTGGGGATCACATGAACAGTCCGAGTCTGTGGTCTGTCTGGGGTGTGGCCCAGCCTGATCCACTCCAACCTGTCGGGCTGAGGAGGTAAGCACGGGCCATTCGCAGCCTCACTGGGATTGCGCGGCGTGGCTGGGGGGGGGGGCTTTCTCTTCACACCCCTCCTGGCACATGCCAGACACACAGAACAGCACGCATGCATTGCAGGTCCAAAATTTGACCAAACTAAAACAAAGAGATGATTGCATATGTTTTAAGCTATCAGCATGCAAAGGCCAACGCACAGAGAGTATCAGTTGTTGAGCAGAATGTGTAGAGAGGTTGGTTGGTGGGGTAAACTCACACCGGGCCCCGCTTCTGGGGATCAAATAGCTCTCAGTCCTTCAAATGAACACATCCTTTAACTCAGAAGTTCTGCTTCTCGGAACTTATTATTCTACACATGGACACTCACAAGGGTGGAAAAATGTACGCATTGTATTATTGGAAAATTTTAAAACAAAGGGAAAGACCTAACTAGCCATCGACCAGTGTCATAGTAAGTTACTTGTAGTCACACACACAATGAAGTCATGACGAGAACACGTTGATTTTTTATTACTGATATGGAAGTATTCACGAGACGTGTTTTAGGTGATCATGTTGCTTAATAACATGCAAGAAATCATCCGATGTGTGCTTTTTTAAGTCTCAGGAATCTGTGCGTGTGTATGATAGACACAGAGAGAAAGAGAATGTCGAGAAGGGCTGAGAGACAGTGAACGCACGGCCGTCCTTGACTTAACCCCACACCCCTGAGTGGAGAGCTTTGGATTGCCTTCGACTCTTCTCTATTTTGAAAAGTCTTTGGGTAGTTGTGAAAAGAACTACAAGTGCACAGCTCTGTGTTCTCGGGAGGATGAGATGCTGGCCGGCGTCCGGCGGGACTACGATGGTGGACATCCGCGAGCTTTGGGATGCTCCCGCCGAGAATGGGCACCGTTCAACACTCGCCCTAGAAGTTCACGAGAACACCGGTCCTCTCCCTCCTTGGAATCCTGATTATTATCACCAAAAGCAAAAGCCTTCAATGACACGGGTCTCCCCGTGCTCAAGCACCAGAGTCACACGTTAGTGCTGTTCGCCTAGGACGGCAGGACTCTCCGCTGTTGGAAAAATGTAAATGGCTTTACCAAGGAGTAAGTGACACAGAACGGGCCGCACACAGTGCACAGTCTGATCAAATTTAACGTGTGTGTACCGGCCCGTCATTCCCAGGATCAGGAGAGAGAACGCGTTCAGAGAGCCCCCCAGCCCCCATCAACCACACACCTGTCTTCTGCCGGCTTAGGTGAATTTGCATCTTTTAAGCTGTGTATAAACAAACTTTCTGGCCGGCCTCCTTCGCTGGCGTGATGATGTAGAGACACGCCCGTGTCGTGCTCACCGAGAGCTCACGCCTGTCGGTTGCCCGGCGGCCCTCTGCTCTGCGGGAACGCACATGTCAGGGTCCGAGCACCGATCGGTAGCTGGATTATTATTAAGCTGCTGTGAACATTCACGTGCGGGTTTTGGCGTGCCGCCTGCTGTGCCTCGGGGGACGCTGGGACTCCGCCGGCTGGAGCCCGCGGCAGGCATGTGCTCGACTTCTTAGGGACCTGGCCGGCCGTTTCCTGACGTGGTCGCACCACCGCATGCCCCCCAGGGGTGCCCGAGGGCTCCGGGCCCCACTCCCTCGCCAGCGCTCAGTGGGATCAGCTCGATTCCGCACATTCTAATGGGTTTGTGCTGTGGGAAGTCTGCTTTTAACTGGCATGCATGGGTATGTGAGTGCAGATCATTTGTGAAAATACCGTGGCTCAAACGCTTTCATGAAGTCATCCAAGTATCTGCTGTGTTCTCTGTTGCCACAGAATTTGGCAAACCTGCTGGAATGAGCCATAACGTTTGTAGGACACGAGCTTTCCACAATTTTCTTTGTTCATTTTATTTTCGATAATGTTTCAGATGCAGTGTTCTATCTCCCGCTTTTTTCCTTGAGTGGAATTCTGTTTCAATAAAATTGATAAGAAATAAAATATTGCGATGTGTACATTTCAACTTTATTACAATGTACAAAATTTATATTTAAACTTCATTAAAATAGATGCCGTTACGTTTGCAAAGACGATGCTGAATTTCTCATTCCAGGGGATTTGTGAGGGATCACACGCATGTTTGGGGAGGGTGCTGCACGGTTCAGGTCACAGGTATTTGGAAAATAAGTATTTCTTTCTGCCGCCCCTGTTACTAGGTGTGTGTGCACACACACGTGCACACACCGTTTGATAGAAAGCCTGGCGCCCTCGGCAGTGTAGGTAAGTAGAGACGGGGGCTTCCCCGGGTGCTGGGCAGGAGTGCATGGGGGCCACGAGGGGGTCTACACGTGCCCACTTGCACAGCCCATGTCTACACAGCCCGGCGCTCGGCATCCCCGTTTCCCGACCGGGCAGCCTGGGAGTGAGACCAGCACGCGCACCCAAGAGTCACTGTGGGGACAGCAGGGCCGGTCATGCTGACTCGTCACCCAAAGGGCACACACAGCACTGGGACCAGCCATCAGTGGGGGGAGGCGGCCCAGGGACGGTGGGCTCTGCGGCCCTCCTCCCGCTCACTCTGTAAAGCAGTAAGGCCTCATCGCCCTTCCTTTCTCCTAAAATGCACCTTTCCCGGGATGGCATCTGCTTCCGAGAACTCTTAGAGATCACAGGGGATCAGGAGATCCGTCTGAGGTCATGGCTGCCAATCCCCGTGTTTTGTGAGGACTTCACCGCGACTCCCTCAGAGTAAAAGTCAGACTTCAATTGCGTTTTACTTTTCCCACTCGAGTCTTCATCCTTGGTCACCCACCTGGACCCCGGGCGCTGTCCTGCCCGGAGCCCCTACCCCGCCGAGCCCGCCTGTCCTTCTCCACGTGACTCCCCTCACTCGCTGGGAAAGCTATCCCTGCCCCCAGCACCCCCCCACCCCCGGCGAGAACGGCCCCTGTTCTGGGATTTCCCAGAAGCCGCTCCCAGCGCCTGGTGCGGGGGCCTGTCCCCGCCGTGCCCGCACCCGCCCGGGCCAGCGTGTGCCGGCCTCCACAGTGAGGTGCCTGGGCCACGCGGGGCAGGAGAGCAGACGCCCACGGGGCGGCCCCGGGTGTCCCCAGCCCTCACGGCAGATGGCCGCTCCCTCCCAGATTCAAGGTCCAAAGGCAAGGTCACCGTGCATCCTCCGGCCAGCAAGGAACAGCACCGCAGGACAGCTGGCGGACCCTGGCCCTCTGCCAGCCATTTCCGCCCACCCACGTTGACCCCCGGGCTCCCCCCTCCCTCCCGAACACAAGCACCGCCTCATTGCTTCTTCCTTAGGCGACTCCTAATGGTACGAGCGCCCCTAGAAGCAATGGGGTTTCAGAGCCTGCTTCGTCTTCCGGAACCTAGCGGACGTTTCTCTTTCAGCTGAAGCACATTTCCTTCGGTGTGTTTGCAAAAGTCCACTTTGACACCTTCCTCCCATTTTCTTTGGCTGAACTGCGGCAGCCTCGGGCCAGGAAGGGAAGGGCGTCAGCTGCGGAGCAGGCGGGGGGCGAGGCCCGGCCGCGGTGGGGCCTGCGCTCCCGGCCCCTCCCAGCCCTCCCACCAGCCCCAGCCGGCCTGGCCCCCGTCCCCCATCGCGTGGGCTGACTGGGTGCGTGGGATCCCCAGAAACACCACGGCAGCCCCACTCCGGGGTCAGGTAGCCGCTGACCACGTGCGTCAGGACGGGCGGGTAGAGCCTCCCGCGGGTCTTGCAGGAACGGGAAGAAGCGTGGGCCGCAGACCGTCTCACTGATGGCGCGGCCGAGGCTCAAGGGCTGGGACTTGTTTTCTGGAAGCTCACTTGGCCGGTGGATGGAGGCTCCAAGGCCCTGCCGCGCGCTCTCCAAAGCACCTGGCTTTCATGGCACCCCAGGTGTCTGCCAAGCTGAAGGGGTGACAGGCCCACACAGATGAGTCTCCTCACTTGTCCCTGTCAGGCAGGAC
>CM053610.1:115458380-115471169 GCA_028646535.1 Procyon lotor
TGTGTGCGTGCGTGTGTACGTGCGTGTGCGTGTGTACCTCCGCAAAGTCGACAGAATGAGCATACAGTTGGCACCCGTGTGTGCGTGCGTGTGCGTGCGTACCTCACAGATACAACACAAACACAACGATGTCCTTTTCTGCTTAGAACCTAACCCACTGATGGGAAGGAGCACCGATACCTCTTTGGGCCTGTCAGTCCCTTTGTCAAGAAGAGAAATGAAGCGCCTTGAAAGGCCTCCCTCGGTGGGCAGGCGCCGCCCAGGCCAGTCTCAGGAGCGCAGTGTACAGCTTAGCTGATGGCCCTGACGTCTGTCCTAAGGACTCGCCGCCTAACCTATCAGAGGTGCCGAGTGCCGTTCTTCCGAAAGGAAAAACAGAGCAGGCCTTGGTCGTTTTGTTCAGCAAGGAGCCTAGAGCAGTAAAAAGTCAGCTCTGTAGACTTGTTGACAGTTACTGTGGGGACTCTACAGGAAGGTATTTCTTGGTCAAGGGTTCTCTCAGGATCTGATAAAGACCACAGGCTTCCTCTTCTAAAACCTGCAAAGACTCACATCATTTTGCACACATTTTCTGGAGCATCATAAATTGTGTGAAGCGTATCTCTATCACCCCCAGAAAATGCCTCGTTCCCAGGTGGAGAACCACCGTGACTGAGAATAAAGACGATGCCCGGAACCCTCCAGGCCATGAACCTGGCACTCTGGCCCCGCCCACCTTGAGTCCTGTCCTGTCCAGTAACCCCCCTCCACGGTCCACGTGCACCCCTGCTGCAAGGCGGGACTGAGCCCCACCCCGCACCCACTCACGTGGCCGGCCTCCCGCCCAGCAGGGCTGAATGAGCTTCAGGGTCCAAGCGCACCCCAGTGACTCTAAGCTCCGTACTTTGAGGAGCTGGGTAGTGCAAAGATCATGAGTCTACTCGAGCCTGTCGCCACCTCGTTGTTGTTGAAACCACCACTCTGTCATGGAGGAGGGGTGAGCAGCTTGAGGGCACGCACCCTATAGCCAAATGACCTTGGCCTGACTGAATTCAGGCTCTGCACCTACTACAGGTAAGCCCAGACTTGGGACACGTCTGATACAGAATCCAAGTTCCCCCTGAAATCCAGTGGTGCTGACATTCGGTGTGCAGCTCGGTGCTCAGGGTCACGGGAGATAACGTGCGTGTGACAGGCCCATCATAGCCCAGGCACACCAAAGGGCCTTTGCATGTCAGTGTCCTGCCCTCACCGACAGGAGGGTGCTATGCCCTTATGGTGTGTCTAGAGCAGCTCGTCTAATCTTTCTTGATTGGGCATCTTTTCAGCAAAAAAAAATAGTAAATAACCCTCTATTAAAAACAGTGAAGGATCCTCTAATTAGATATCAGTATGTATATTTATATACACACTCTTGTGTACTGACAAATCATAATAATTGTGGAACACATACTACTAAAACATTTATATTTAAAAGTACTTATTATATTTATAAACAATACACATCTTTTTTCTTCTGAAATGTATTAAGAATTTTTTTAAAGTGAGAGAAATATCTTGAAATATGACTTATTATTTTTTTTTAATCTTGCCTGTCACTTCATGAGAGAGCAATTTCAAGCTCTATTTCTTACATCAATTTATATTGATACTCGCTTTTAAGACCTGTCATAGTTGGAAAGATACCTCACAAAGAAACATTCATCTCAAATGAAAGAAGAGTAACTTCTATATTGCCTACCGCAACAAAAGCAGGTACTTATTTTCCCATCATGACTATAGGTTATGCCAAGGTTTTTATTGAAATTCAACTAATCAATTTCTGTTGATCCCAAATGCCACAAGTTGCTCTTAAAAACCACCAGAAGTTGTTAAATATGTATATATATACACACAAATGGATTCAAAACACACTGAATATTTTTTACAATCTCTAAAATTGTTTAAGAATTATTGTTTCCAAATTCTTTTTTTTTTTTTTAAGATTGTATTTATTTGGGGCGCCTGGGTGGCTCAGTCGTTAAGCGTCTGCCTTCGGCTCAGGTCATGATCCCAGAGTCCTGGGATCGAGCCCCACATCGGGCTCCCTGCTCGGCAGGAGGCCTGCTTCTCCCGCTACCACTCCCTCTGCTTGTGTTCCCTCTCTCGCTGTGTTTCTCTCTGTCAAATAAATTAAAAAAAAAAAAAAAAGATTGTATTTATTTATCAGAGAGAGAGAAAGCATGAGCTGGGTTGAGGGGGCAGAGGGAGAGGGAGAAGCAGACTCCCTGTGGAGCAGGGAGCCCAACACGGGGTTCAGTCCCAGGACCCTGGGACCATGACCTGAGCTGAAGGCAGAGGCTCAGCAGACAGAGCCACCCAGGCGCCCCAGTTTCCAAAATCTTCAAGTGGGTCTATATGAGAGTAATGTGTTTCAATACTACTTACAGCGAAAATTTAAAACATATCAAAATTACAGTTTCTCAACATCCATTTTCAAAGTGTTTGCTCCATAGTCCAAAGTTTCTTTTTAAAGAGATTCCCACTAATTGCTATCATTATCTTTACTTTCAGGCAGGATTACATGCACCAAGTTTCTGAGGGTATCTGCTGGCACCACACTTCTCCACCCGCTGTCCTCCTCCGTAGATAAGAGACTGGGAGCACGGATCTTTTTGTGAAAGAACGCAGTCCCTCCCCTTGAAAGGTGACAACCTGTTTAGAAATTTACTGTGAAGACATCTCTGTGGAACAAATGATTTTCGCAGTAGTGTCCTACGTCACGAAGTATTACAAATGTTGCAATATAAATTATAAACCCATTTACAGAGGCCCCCACAAACTGTATTACGGAGCAAATGCCGAAAGCCACTGGAAGCACGAGGTTCCCAATCTCAGCCCCTGCCTCTCAGACTCCTGTTCACCTGCAGAACCTCACGCGTGACACGCTGACATCCGCTCAAGTCATAGGCGTGGCATCTGGAAAAGCTCAGGCTGTCTCTACCCATCTGCATGTTTTATACCAGGGAAACAATATAGTTATTGGTTTTAGTACAAATAAGCTTGATATTTTTATACCCCAATACCTTGTGAACCTCTGAAACACAAGCATTCCCCCGTGGACACCAATGTCCTAAACTCCCAAGTAAGTGTTCAAATTCCCCCAAGATGAGTTACTCCACCACAGAGAACCATTTTATAAATCAGAAATATTGGTTGGTGTCTTCCTGAGACACAAACGTAACTTATGGCTGCCCGTGTTTATTATGAGTAAAAAGCAAGATGAATAACTAAATTAACAAATTTTATACACACACACACACATATAATGCATATATACTTAAAACATTATAATATGCTGTGTACACATAGCATTAACCTACATGCACTGCTCATCCACTCTAATTTAGCACACACGTAGCCTTGAATTTGAGTTCCCACAAACGCTCTGCTGCATGGTCTATAACTGGTATGTAAGTTGTGTAGATGGAACTAGTATTAATTAGCAATATTGTTCCATGGCTAAGTCACACATTTATCTTTTCCCTTCTCACTCTTCAACTTCCCCATCATCTATAATTGGTCTTAATAGTTAAAATGACCATGGTATCATATCCTGTGTTGTCATGGCTATGGTCAGGGTTATACACAGGTCAACAAATGTTAAAACGCAAAGATCTTGAAATGCCTTTCTTCCCCTAAAGCTCCCTGCACCACACTTCAGTCCTGACCTTGGTGAAATCAGCGCGTGCTCTCTGCTGAGGCCCAGGTACCAGCTGGTCCAAGCGAGCAGAGACCTTGGGGCGGATGTCCATTCTCTATCTGCTCTGAGGGGCACAGTAGGCTGATCATCTCTCCATCTTTATTTCTTTAGAGATGGTGCGAGCGGGGCAGAGGGGCGGAGGGAGAGAGAGTAGGGGAGAAGCTTAAGCAGACCCCCCACGGAGCACAGAGCCTGACATGGGGCCTGATCTCAGGCCCCTGAGACCATGACCTGAGAAGCAATCAGGAGTCGGACGCCCAAGTGACGGAGCCACCCACCCCCATCTCTCCACCTTCTGTGACAGGGAATACAGGGAACTACCGACGGTGGAAAATGAGGGATGGAAGCAGGGCTGGCTTCAGACCCCGTCGGCCGGAGCCTGGGCTCCAAGAACGGAAACAGGTGATTAAGACCTTGGGGCTCCGGCTTCCAACAGGATGGGCAGCAGCGACTGAGCTTTCTCGCCAGAAACAACCAACTGAACAGCGACACGACGACACCGGGTGTCGGGCACTGAAGGACAGCGATCCCTGGGACGGGCGGACGTCTGCCTCGGGAACCCCAGGCCCGGCTGCAGGAGCAACGCAGGGACGGCTCGGCAGACCCCCTGCGTCCACGAGGCAGGGCTGCGCGTCCAGGCAGCCCGGGGGGCCCGGTTCTCAGGCCCCGGCGCTGCAGAGGAGAGTGCCCGACTCCCCGAGAGCGCCCGACAGAGCAACCACCAGCCCCCGTCTGAGGAGACGAGAAGGACCCGCTCCCCCCACAACCGTGTGCGGCCCCCACACAGGGGAGGGGGAGCCGCCTGCCCCCCCAGCTGGCTGCGAACCTTGTAAGTCACAGCCTGTGGGCTGAGAGCACAGCAAGGAATCACTGTAGACTAATGTTGCTTAGGTGCCGCCTGACAAAGACTAAAAGGCAGCCCACGATGGAGCCAACTGTTTCCGGGTAACTTAGCTGCTTCCGGAGCAAAACTCAACAGCACTACTAGGGACAGCGATGGATCTTGTACTCAAAAAGGCAAAATTCACACTCCCCAGGAGTCTGCTAAGAATGACCAGGCATAGGGGTGCCTGGGCCCCTCAGCCAGTAAGGGTCCGACTCTTGATTTCAGCTCAGATCATGATCTCAGCTCATATCAGGCTCGGTGCTGGGTGTGGAGCCTGTTTAAGATCCTCCCTCGGCCTCTGGTCCACCTCCCCGCCCCACTTGCCTGTGTTCTCGCCTAAGGAAAAAAAAAATACAAGGCGTGGAAAGAAGCAGAAAAATAAAATTCACAGTGAAGAGAAAAATCAATCACTCCAAACGTCGTTGTAGAACTAACACAGATGTTAGGATCATCAGACAAGGACAACACAACAGTAATTATAATTGTAGCTGATATATTCAAAAAGTTAAGTGAAGATAGAAGATTAAAACAACAACGACGACACCTAAATCCCGTTTCTACAAACGGACCCTACGATGTCTGAGATGAAGGGTACACGGATGGGGTAAGTGGTAGACGCGGAGAATCAAAGAGAGTGAATTTCAAGCAACAGAGACTGTCCGAAATGAAACACACAGACAAAAAAGAATTTAAAACCATGAGCAAAACACCAGTTATTGGTGGGACAACTTCTAGGGGTCTGACGCACATGTAATCGGAGTAAGTGAAGAGAGGGAGAGACACAGGGGACCAAATAACACAATGTAACGTAACATTATTGACGCTAATGGCTTAAAGTGTCCAAAGGTAATGAGAACGTAAGCCTACAGATTCAAAATAAATCAACAAAACAAAATCAACGAAGTATAAGAAACACGAAGAAAATAGCATATAACAAATAGTTAAATTGCTCAAACCCAGTGATAAACAGGAACTCTTAAAAGTAGACAGAGGGGAAAAGAGACTGCTCTGGGTCAGGAAGGAAAGAGGGGGATGTGACATTTACCATGAGAACAATGCGAGCAGGGAGGTGGAGAAGCTGGGTCCTTAAAGGAAAAAACATCCTGTTAGCCGAAAATTCATTACCCAGAGAGAGTACTTTTCAACACTAAAGGTAAAATAAAAATTTTTTAAGGCATATAGAAGCTGAGATAATAAATATCATCAGCCGACTGATCCTACAAGAAAAATTAAAGGAATCTTCCAGCAGAAGGAATAGAACACCAGGTACGGCTTGCCCTAAGTTAGCAAAGAGCATCAGCCATGGTAACTCCACAGATAAAGACATAGTTCTCTTGTTGTTTACATCTCTAAAAATAAATGACAGATTAAACAAAAATAATAATGTGATGTGCCCTCCATAACATATGCAAAACTAAAACTTCTGATAATAGCACCAAGGTCAAGGGGAAGAAATGGGAGCACACGGCTGCAGGATTCTTGCACTGTGTGCGAAGGGAGAACATAGCGTTGGATGGTAAACCGCAAAAAGAGATCAAGTTTATTTTATAAAACCCAATCAACCACTTCAGGAACAACCACAAGAGTTACAGCTAATAAGCCAATAGAGGAGACAAACAGAACTATATATAAGTACTCAATCCCAAACAAGGCAAAATTGAGGACAAAAGACGAGGAACAGATGGGATAAAGAGAAAACATATAGCAAGACGGTATACTTAGATCTAACTATATTAATGATCACATTGAATGTATTACCTAAACATCACAAGGCCAAGATAGAGGCTGTTGAATCAGATAGAGCAGGACAACTGCACTGCCTCCAGAAACACATTTATATACGATAAAATGTTAAAGAACAAAATACACACCACACTAACACTAGTCAGAGGAAAGCAGGAGTGACTACATTAATAACAAAGCAGCTTCGGAGACGGGACGATTACCAGGGATGAAAAAAAGGGAATTTCACTATCATAAATTAATAAAGACGAGATAACAGTCTTAATTGCTTGTGCACCAAATAACGGACCTTTCAAATACACGGAGCACAACTGGACAGACTGCAAGGAGAGACAGACAGACCCGCTATTATCTGAACATCCCCGTCCTCGGAAGCAGGAGGAGGAGTGGACAGAAAATCAGGAAAGATGTAGATTTGAACCACACCATCGAGCGGCTAGAGCTAACGGTCATTTGTAGAATGTTCCACCCAACAAGTCTTTTCAAGTGCACACTGAATGTTGACCCTGGGCCATAAAACAAGTCTCAGTGAACCCTAAGAGACTGGAGTCTCACGAAGTACGTTCTCTCCCCACAGTATAATTAGAATGGGAGTCACTAATACAAAGTTCTTCGTGAAATCCCCCAATGTTTGGAAATGAAATGATCTACTTCTAAATAACCAATGGGTCAAGGAAAAAATAAAAAGGGAAATTTGGAAGTGTTTTGAACTGGATGAACATGAGGAAAAGCCCACAACATACCTCTTTGAGGGTTGCTGCTCACACAGCACGCAGAGGGAGACTTAGAGCCCCCACGCACAAGGCAGAGAGGAAAGGTCTAGGACTTCCAATTTCCACCTGAAGCACGCAGGAAAAGAAGAGCCTTAAAGCCAAAGTAAGTGGAAGAAAAGAAATCATAAAGATCACAGAAGAAATCCATGAAATAGAAAACAGAACAAAGTAGAGAGAATCAATAAATCAAAACCTTATGCTTTGAGAAGATTGATAAAATTGATGAATCTCTAATTAGGCTGATCATAAAAGAGGGACATGAGAGAGACAGACAGAAAAATAAAGGTGTGTCTGTGTGTGTGTGAGAGAGAGAGAGAGACAGAGGAGAGGGAAGTGAGAGGAGGGAGAGGGGGACGATGGGAAGGGGGAGGGGGAGGGAGAGGAGGGGTGGCTGAGGAGAGGAGAGGAGGGAGAGAGAACTAAACTCAGTATCAGGAGTAAGAAAGGGAAAATCAACACAGAATATCACATATTAAAATATAATAAAACACAATAAAGAAATATTATGAACAACTTTAACCAACAAATTTAACAACTTAGATGATATAGAAAAAATTTCCTTGGAAGACACAAACCACCAAGTTCATCCAATAAGAAACGGGTACCTTGGACCCCCTGATCTATTAGAAACAACTCACTATAACCAAGAACCTCCCCATGAAGGAAACCTCAGGTCCAGACCCCCTCACCGGCAAATTCTACCAAACATTAAGAAAGGAAATAATACCAATTATACACAAATATATCAGGACGTTAGAAAGGAGGAGATAATTCTCAACTCATTTCTCAAATTCAAAACCAGACAAAGGCATTATAAGATAAAAGAAATTTAGAGCCATATCTATCATGAAGATAGATGTGAAAATTCTAAATAAAAATCTAGCACAGTAAATCCACACCGTAAGGTTAAGTATGTCATGACCAAATGGAGTTTAATCAGTGTTAGCTTAACATTTGAAAATCAAAGTAATTCATTATGCATAAACTAAAAAAGAAAATCCACATTATCATCTCTAGATGCAGAAAAATGTGACCCTATCTACCATGTATTTCTGAGTGAAACGTTCAGCAAGCAAACTAGGAATAAAAGAAATCTTCCCCAAGCCGGTAAAGGGCATCTACACAAAATTTACAGCTTAATTTACTCCTACGATCAGGGATGAGACAGGATGTCCCGCATTACGGCTGTTAATCATCATTATACCGGACATTGCAGCCAGCATAGGACAAAGTCATAAAAGAAATAAAATGCAGATTGACAATGAAAAAGTAAAACTGTCTTATTTGTAGACGATGTGATGGCTGTGTACAAAATCCGATGAAGTCCGCAAGAAAGCTACTAGAGTGAATAAGCGAGTTTCGCAAGGTTGCAAGGCACAAGTACCATGTTTAAGATTAGTTTCAATTCTATGTACTGGTAATGAACGTTCAGAAATTGAAATTAAAATGTAACTTAGAATAACACCAAAAGTGTTAACTATCTAGGTAGAAAACTGACAATAATGAGCAGGACCTATACACTGAAAAGTAAAAGAAACTTTGGCAGAGCTTAAACAAGACCTATGTCAGTGCAGAGCCACAGCCTGCCTGGCCTTCGGGAGACGCCCTTGTCCCACACGCGGAGTCTCAGCGCCATCTCAGTCAAAATCCTAGTGCTCATGGCCTACAGAAATCGACAAGCTGATTCTGAAATCCACATAGAAATGAAAAGGACCTAGATTAGTCAAAGCAGCTTTGCAAAGGAACAAAGTTGGAGAATTCAGACTACTTGATTTTAAGATTTACTACAGCAGGACAGTGATCACCACAGTGCCCAGTGCTGGCCTAAAGGCAGACACACAGGCCAGCGGACCAGAGCTCAGGACCCAAGAACAGGCCCACACGGACACAACGGATTCTTGACAAAGACGAAAGCGTGGTTAATAGAAAAAGGATGCTCTTTTCAACAAATAAGGTTGGAACAATGGGATGACCACAATAAAACACAAAATAAGTAGATCCTGAGCCATACCTTGCACCGTATCTAAATTAACTCAAAATAGATCTTAACCTAACTGTAAAATATGAAACACTAACATTTCTAAAATAAAACATAGAAGATCGTTACAACTTTGAGTAGAGCAAATATTTTTAGATACATTATCAAAAATACAATCCATAAAAGAATATATTATTAATTTGGACATCATTAAAATTAAAAAGGTTTGTTCTTCAAAAGGCACAGTTGAGAGGCTGAAAAAATAAATTCCAGTCTGGGAGGAAAGACCTGTATCTCTTACAACTCAGGAATGACTAGCAACCAGCCCAATGTAAAGGGGAAAACAGGCAAATGACTGAGCAGAGTCTTTACCAAAGAAGACGCACGGATGTCAGAAAAGCACATGAAAAGATGCTCAACATCAGTTGACATTGGGGAAATTCAAATTAAAGCCCCAGTGCGATGTCCTACACATCGGTTAGAAAAGAACAATAAAAAGAGTGATCCTGTGAGGTCTTGGGGAAGATGGGGAGGAGCCCAAGTGCTCACACATCGCTGGCAGGAATGAAACTGACACGCTTTGGAAAACCCTTTACAGCCTGTGACAAGGTTACACTTGCACCTACCACATGACCCCGTCATTCCACAACTAGGTAGGAAAGCTCATGTCCACACCAAGACTTCCACGTGCATGTTTTACAGAGTTTTAGTTTGAAATAGTCAAAGTTCAAGGGACCCAAGCGTCCATCATTCAAGGTGAGCTGACAAACTGTGTGACACCCGTCACATCGGGGCATCATCGATGCAGAGAACGGCATGGAAGCATCCCGAAACACGGACGTCCAGGGCAAGAACAAAACAAGTGCCGGCCGTAGAATGCAAGTCACGTAAAACCCTAGAGATGCCAAGTCATCTCTGGGGACAAAAAGCAGATCCAGGGTTGTCTGGGGAGGGCGGAGGAATGGGAGAGAGGAGCTCTGGGAAAGCCTGTGGGAACGACCCCGACTGCAGGACAGGCAGCTGTACGCATCTGTCAGAACGGAGAGAACTGGGGGCGCCTGCCGGGCTCAGTGGGCAAAGCTCCTGCCTTCAGCTCAGGTCACGATCTCAGGGTCCTGGGATGGAGCCCCGCATGGGGCTCCCTGCTCAGGGGGGGTCTGCTTCTCCCTCTCCTGCTCCCCTTGCTTGTGCCCTCTCTCTCTCTCGTTGTCAAATAAATAAATAATTTTAAGAAAGAGCCTATAGGATTACACACTTTAAATCTGTGTGGCTTTATTTGCTACGTGGCTATAATTCCATCGACCTATGAAAACCAGAGGGCCTGACAGAGCAAAGGGAAGAGCCAACGGGAGCACTCAGTTTCCCTCCGGACTCTGGTCTGACTCTTCTCCTTTCAAAGTCCCCGTGGACAGAGAGTCCGCGCAAGGGCCACCGTGAGCATCGTGAGCCGGAGTCCCCGCACCTCCACCATCACTGATGTTTCTGGTCTGTAAGAGGTCATGGAAATTTCGAGACCAAGAAGCAGGGTGTTTCATTTCTTAATATGAAGTAAAAAGCAGGAAAACTTGCACTTGGGCATCGATCAACTGGGCTGAAATGGAAATGGTACTTCCTGACTTACGGGAGGAAGGAGGTTGAGTCTGGAGGACACCGTCTCGTGGCCGAGAGTCTGGCAGAAGGCCTACTGAGGGCAGCCGGAGCCAGCGCTATGCTGGGCTGGGTAAGCCTACGCTGGCACCCTCTTGTCCCAAGGTCCTGGACGGAAGCTCTACGCAGGGGTTCTTCACGCAGACACGGGCGCTCGGGAATGACTTGCAGTTGCAAACAGGAAGGTGCTTAGAATTGGCTTTCTTTAGTTTTACAGAAAACACTGCCCCCAGCCTTCCCTCCCGGGCAGACCTGGAGCTAAGGGCCCCCGCACGAAGGGGCGCAGGGCAGGGAGGGCCGTGGGGCGTGCGTGGGCTCTCCCGTCCCCAGCACATGGCCCCTGATGACGAGGGTCTCAACGATAACGGCGATAGTCTGAAAGGGGGAGGAGGAGGAAGAGCAAGAAGTGAGTTTAAAGAGGAGAGTGACGGTCCGAACGGGAAGGGCCTGACGAGCACCGTTAGCAGGGTGAGCAGCGGTGTGACCGTGCGCCTTGGGATTTCTGCTTCTGGTAACGTCCCCTCCCCACACCCACCGTCCTTGCGCCAAACCGCGCTCCCTCGTGCAGGCCTTGGCGTCCTTTCCCAGAGTAACAGTGTCGCTTCAGAGCTTTCCCGAGCCCGGGGCCGAGCCGCAGTGCCCCGGGGAGACGGGCTCACAGCGGCAGACCCAGAGCGGGCCTGTGGGCCTCCTGGACAGTCCGGACGGCGACATACGGGTCTGAGCCTGCTGGCCTTCTCCAGCGAAACTAAACTGAGCTTCAAGATTGTCATCAAGAAATAGCCACAGAAGTCGGATTCGGGCAGAGGAAGAGCCTGTTCAGAACCAGTCACGCCCAGAAGCCATCTGCCGTCCCTGGCTGGGGACTGGCCTGTCCCACGACCGCGGTGTAGGGCCACAGCCACTGAGAGAAGTAAGAGGCGAGAAGACAGAACAGCAGTACTGAGTAACCGAGAGCAGGCACAGAGCGCACGGGCTGCAGCCGCGATGGGCCCCACAGAGGCAGAGGCCGGCCTCCTTCACCCCGTCACCCTCGGGCAGGACTGGACACCTGCGAGTCACAGCTGATGACCTATAACCCATTCTCCTTCATCAGCCACACTTTAATACGGTTGTAGATGATGCCAACAAACCAACCCTGAAGCATGAACAAGGCATTTGCATTTTAGAACAGAAATGTTAGATGGAAAGGCCTTTAATTTCCAAGAGTGGACCTCGATAGACAAAACTCGTGGGTCAGAGCATCGGAATCCTCTAGTGAGGTTCTGTGGCACCTGCTGTGGGGCCAGCTCATCACCAGGGCTGCCACGGGCGCGGGGGCCACACACGGGGAGTCCCTGAGACACCCAAGGGCAACTTAGCCCGCTCCCGGCCTTTCCGAGAGCCAGCCAGGGGGCACCCTGTGTTATCTGACTGGTAAGTGACTTTCCTTACAGTTTCACAGATTGGCCAGCTAGTTTTCCTATTGTGTGTCTAGGGCGACTGGACAGTGGAGCTGAGAAATATACACACACCTACACACACGTATGAAATATGACTTATATGATGTATTCTATTTATACAGTATTTAAGATTGTATATCCTAGGTAAAATTTTAGTAATTTTTATGTTAAATACATTTGACATTACATACAACTTATATGATTATATGTTACATACAATATAAACTTTGCAGCGTCAAATGGTGAAGAAGAGTTCAGTATCTTTTTCAGAAGTATGTTTCCCTGTCCTGTATGTACTTAAATGGTGGATTTATGAACATCTATATGAATACAGTATTTTTAAACAGATATTTGTAAACAGAAGTTTACATATAATATATATGTAATTATATATAATATAAAGTGTGCATCTCATTTCGGCTTCATCAAGAAGACCCCAGAGACAGGAGAGCCGAGACCAGAGACCCCAGAGACAGGAGAGCCGAGACCAGAGACCCCAGAGACAGGAGAGCCGAGACCAGAGACCCCAGAGAGAGAGGAGAGCCGAGACCAGAGACCCCAGAGAGAGGAGAGCCGAGACCAGAGACCCCAGAGAGAGA
>CM053610.1:115483422-115504984 GCA_028646535.1 Procyon lotor
GGAGGAGGGAGGGGGAGGGAGGGAGAGAGGGGGGAGGGAGGAAGGGAAGGAGGGAAGGGGGAAGGGAGGGGGAGGGAGGGAGGAAGGGGGAAGGGAGGGAGGAGGGAGGGGGAGGAGGGGGGAGGGAGGTCCGTGGGGCGTCATACTGAATGAATGACTCCAGGAGGTCACATATTTCCCACATCCTCTAACTTACTAAAAATCTTCACAAATTTTCCAGTTCGGTTTAATATCCTGCCATTTAACCCTTTTCCACTAATAATTTGATAGCTGCAACTATAAACTTGGTCTGATTGTCTCTGCTGCTGATTTGAGTTTTTCTAGCAAAGCAAATGGCCAAATCATTTCTGCCTAAATCCAACTAAAGACACTTTTTTAAAAAATACACAGTGTTTTTTTCTCCCGTAGATCCCGCTATGCAGAGAGGCCTCTGTATCTTCAGTGACTTGGAAGGACTCTGACGCCCGTGAAGGCAGCAGCCACTAGGCAGACACCATAGGTTATAACCTAGTTCTTCAACCAAGAAAAAAATAGCACGAAGTAAATAAATAAAATTATTTTTTTCTCCAAAGGCAGGATGAAAAACACAAGTGAATTTTTCAAACATGAAACACATTGAAATTAATAATTTTAAATGAGAACTATCACTGCCTGTGGAGAGAGTAGTTCCCTAAATGACTGAATGTAACTCCTTTTTTGGGCTAATTAACTGATTAGGGCTCCCATGAAGGTCCCTCTTTCACTACCTAAGGAAACGATGCACTGTGAAAATGGAAAGAAAGCCAAGCGTTCCCGGCTCGAGCGCTGGCCCGGATGCGCCTGGCGCGGGGGCAGACCATGCGGGCGCCCAGCGGCCCCAGGGGAAGGACGGCCCACACCGGCGGACCCCGGCCCAGAGGCACCCGGCCACGTCAGGAGTCCTCACAGGGAAACGAGGTAAACCCACAGAGCGCGGTGCAGGCGAACGTTTGCATATGGCGGGAACTCTATTCCTAAAAATATCTGTTTGCACACCGATATGAAGTCCTGCGGGGTCTGCAGCAGGGTTTGCAACAGCGTCACCGTGACTTTCCTCCTCCGACATGGTCGCAGGGAGCCCAGGGCGGCTCAACCCCAGAGCCTGGCGGGCAGCACCGGAGAGACCCTGCCATTTTTTGATTGGATCCTGATGCTGACTGGCCTTTCGTTCCCAACCAGAGGCCTTGATGCTCCTGACTTGTAGGAATCTGCGGGCGGTGTGGGCACTCCCGGCGTGTACCTGCTGTGTCACGCACATGCTAGGTCCCATGTGCCCCATGGGATCTCGTCCTCGCAATCATTTTATGACGTGCATCTTCGATCCTTGTTTCTTAGGAAACACAGGACGCAGGAGGGTAGCCCAGCTGGCCGAGAACCTCTTGCCAGTCAGCAAGTAGGGCTAAAGTTTGGAGCCAGAGCCCACAGACTGAGGAGCTCACCCTTGCTCCTGCCCGGCACCCAGGTTCAATCCGCAGGCTTCCCGCACTGTGTGCTTGCTCTCTGCCTCTGGGTCTGGGACCCATGCCGGCCTGACCTGCGTGGACTGTGCCCTTGGTGATCTGGTGTGGAGAACCCATGTCTGTGCTGCCCAGGACCTCCCCTGGGCCCACAGGCCTGCACATCCCCGCATCTGAGGCTTTTTCCTTTCCTCATATCCGCACAGCATCCCACAGCATCAATAGAAACACCAGAGAACACCCTCCATCTTCCTCCCAAGCCTGCAGCGACCCTCATGTTCACAAGCCATCATTTGCACATTGCTTAACAGACAGAGAAACACTGAAAACATCAGGCCACAGCCCAGGGCTCGTGTAACCCGATAATATTAATCAGCCAAGGAGACAGCAGTGCATTACCTCTGCCGGGGCTGATTTCCATGGCCTGATTCCCAGATTCCTTGCCACACTGACCAGAGACCGCCAGGTGATGGCGCTCATTTCCCTGCATGGCTGTGCCCTGTGTGACCTGGGGGCCACCTCTCCCATCAATGGGGGGGGGACACGGGGATGGAGTGTGACGTCAAGCCCACCATGCCACCGAGGGGTCAGGGCTGAAACCAAGTCAGGCTGCAGGGAGTCATCTCACTGCTCCTCGGCGAGACCACCCAGAATTACACACTGCAAAACCTAGCGGACCGAGATCAATTTGCCAAAACAATTTTGTTTTTAGCCATTTCTGATGTACAAGATACCAGACCAAATGCTAAAGGAAATACAAAGATGAGAAAAAGAGAAAATAAATAAAAGCATGAATGGGGAGGCAGGCAGACTTGGGTTCCAATTCCTGCTCTCTCAACTCAATTTTTTTTTATTTGAAAATGAGACAATGGCTTCTAACTTTTAAAGCTGCCGTTAGAGGCAAATGAGATTACGGAGGGGAAGCTCTAAGTGCTCTGTCTGGCACAGAGAGAATTCAACGTGCAAGAGCTTTTGGGGCGCCTGGGGGGCTCAGTGGGTTAAGCCTCTGCCTTTGGCTCAGGTCATGATCTCAGGGTCCTGGGGTCGAGCCCCACGTCGGGTTCTCTGCTCAGCGGGGAGCCTGCTTCCCCCTCTCCCTCTGCCTGCCTCTCTGCCTACTTGGGATCTCTCTCTGGCAAATAAATACATAAAATATTTTTACAAAAAAATGTTTAAAAAAAGAAGAGCTTTTGTTATCTGAGTCCGTTGCAAAGTCCTTGGGCTCAAGGGGCACGTCTGGTGGCGTCCGCACTGGAACGTCGTGCAGAACAGGTCACCACAGGTGCACAGCGTGATCTGTGCGGACTTGGATGGTTTCGCCTCATGGAGCCCAGTCGGGACTCCGCGCGACTCCCGATCGTGTGGAGCAGCAGCCTCTGAGGGAGTTGGTGCGTTTGGAGCACACCCTCTGCTGCTGTATGACCATGGAGAAACCACCTGGCCTGTCCGCACGGTTCCCTTACCTGCGAGGTGCTGATGTAGGGCCACACACCTCACAGGGTGTGGTGGGCACTGAATGCCGGGCTAAGACAGGAGGGCACTTCCCGGAGCAGAGAGCGCAATGCGTTCAGCTCTTGACCTGACAGTGGGGCCGTAGTGGAGGAGGTGACAGGCTGAAGGACTGGAGGTTTTACGGAGATGCCCGGGGGGTGGTTCCCAAGCAGGTGTGGGTGGGCTTGGGTGAGGGTCTGGCTCCTGGGGGCGTCAGAGGTACGGGCGCAGCTCCTGGCACGGGTTTGCTGGGGTTTGCTGGGAGCGTCACATGCCCCGTGCAGCCCTCAACAGCTTTCCTCCTCCAGGGTGTCTGCAGGAGCCTTCCCAGCCGTGCCTGTAGTCCCCGCGACAGCTCACGGGAGACGCGCGGACACTGTGCCCGTTTGCTAGAGTAATAAAGGATTCTCAGTGACGTCACGCGCCCCGACATAGCCCACAGTGTTACACGCGGGAGGGCAAGGCTGGACGCTCATGTCTACTTGGTTTCAACGTCTGTGCTTTTTCTAAACTACGGCACCTCTGTCCGTGGGAAGGATCCACCCTCGTGTACAGCAGAGAGCCAGCGGCACCTCCGCGGGGAGCTCTGTGTGGCTTCACATGGTAAGACCTCAAGCTTCATGCCAACTGGGCGAAAGGACCCCAACAGGCTTTGCTGAGCTGTATCTGGAAGCCCCACTGGAGGCACTAGGGAGTGGGATGGGCAAGAGCTCAGACACCGAAAGGTGGCTCTGCACCTCCATGTTTCCGTGACCTCCGTGACCTCTGCGGTGGGGCAGAAGGGAGAGCAGGGGCAGGGTGGTCCCGGGAAGGAGGGACCAGGACCATTGCTGGGGACAAGAAGGTGGTCTAGGTAGAGTGCCTTAAGGACAGGAAAGATGTTGTCCTACCCACAGTGAAGGAGAGGAACTCAAGGGCGTGGGGACACTGTGAACCAAGACAAGTGACAAAGGACAGGTGGGCAGGGACGGTGACTGCCCAGGGACAGCTGCCGCCCGGGGGCAGTTCTGTGAGAGATGAATTTGGGAGCCCCGCCCACGGTCTGGCTCTCCCCGTGGCTGCTCTCTCACCTGGCACAGGTGCTCTAGCTAGGGGCGCAGCCCTGCAGGCGATCTGTCCGTTTCCAGCCTTCTAGATGGGGAACTGAAACTCAAAGAGGTCAAGTGAATTCCCAAGGCCTCGGATCAGGCAGACAGCACACGGGGTTGAACCCACGTGAATGATTCAGAGCACCTGCTTTACATTCTGTTTGGGGAGGAAAACTGGAGGGCGCGTAAGAGGCAGGTGTGGCAGGGACCATCTTGTGAGCAAGGGCTGGCTAGGGAGAGAAGAAAGCCTCCCCAGAGAGAGGCACCGGGGTTTTGCAAACGAATCTTCAGGAAAGAAACAGGGAGACCAAGGCAACCCTGTGGTCCGTCCGCACCGATGCGCGGGAAGAGGAGACGCAGCCCCAGCAGGGTGGGCTACGCTCGGGTCGGGAGTCCAGCCGGCATCTTTGTAGGAACGTCCTGCAAAGGGGTGACGGGGTGTCTGCCACTCCAGAAGCCACAGAAAGGGATTAAAACTGAAGATGAGAGGTGACAGTGGGGCAGACCCCGCCTTACAGCAAGCGTCCAGGACAAGAGGAGGATGAGGCCAGGGGCTTTAGAAGAGCCCCCTGGGCCTCCGCACCACGTACTCCCCGTGAAGCCCGTGAGTCCAGCACATGCTCTGAATGCATGACTTGAAAGTTCATTTAAGATTTAGTCCATGTAGTTAATATTAATAAAGAGTGAGATTTGGGGGGATCACGCTGGGAATTCCAAATCGTTAGAAATAGATTTATAAAATATAGAGTTAAAATGAGGTCATTTTTCAATTTCCCAAAAGCCTTATACATTTGATTCATGTATATGCCTACTCTGGATGGAAGTATTTTATTTTCCGAACTCCAAATAATCAACTTCTCTGTCATTTCTAACTAGGAAGGAAAGGTAATGATCAAAGTATGGAAAAAAGTACACGTCGAAAATACAGACATTTAATTCTCACCGACTTTAGTGTAAAGAGTCAGCAAGGCGAGTAGCTCTGGGGGAGACTGGCTGGTGGTGGGGACCCAGGTGCCGGTGCCAGGGTGGCAGCAGACGGGGGAAGGAGGAGCACGGAGAGCGAGTGGGGGAGCACCTCTGATCAGAACACAAAATGCTATTTTAAGGTCCAATTTTCTACATTTAGAGCAAGCCACGGCCTATGAAAATTGTTCATGAATTTCTTATCTTGAAAAAACAGCCAGATGTATAACAAAAATCAGTGGTTAATACTAACAGGAGACAATTAGAAAAAATGTTTAGGGACCATTCTGGTGAATAACAAATTGTGGAATGGGAATGGATGGTAATCAAGTTCGGCTGGGAAGTCACACCAGAGAGCCCATAAGAGGAGTTCTCTTTTGCACTCATTTCCACTACACAACCATCTGCTCTTCCTGACATGTGTCAGCCTTGGAGAGAACCCGTGGAACGGGTGATCTCGGGCTGGCTTCCCTACACAACAGTGTAAGAGCTCCTCTGCCACAAAATCAAGCATTATATGCTTAGGGAATTCACACTCACTTAATTATTAGCCTAAGTACAATATAATTATGAAGATAGATCTGTAGGGAAGAAGAAAAGAAACACAAATAAATCATTCACAAGGCAAACAGCAATGCCACTTTGACAAGGTCCTTCTCGGTTCACCCGAGGGCAGGCCCCTCGCTCTGACACGCACGTTGTACAGAAGCACAGAGGAGGCGGGTACACGGTCCTCACGGTGCGGTGGCTCATGGCGGTGCAGATCCACAGCTTGGTGACCTGCCCTCGCTCTGCCGTGTCTGGCCATGGGATCCCCCCAAGGATTATCACTCAGAGTTTCCAAAACTATCTATAAGCAAACAAAGAGATTTTTTAAAAAAGAAAAACCTCCAAATCAGTTATTTTAGACCTATTATTTTATAAGATACAATGAAAAAGAACTTCTGGAAAAGTGACCCGCACCTGAATGTCACACTGGCACCAAGCGGCCGTGGCAGCTGCTGAAGGTGGTTCTGGAGGTGGGGGGGGGGTTGGGGACCACACTCCAAGGGGAAGCCTGCAGCTTCTCTCCTTCTCCTCCCTCTCCTACAAAGCAGAGGGTGAACTTCCCATCTCTGAGCAGTTGTGAAGACCGACTGTGCCCATGGGTATGAATGCTTTATGTCCAGGCGGGTGCAGGTCCCTTCTGTCTGTCTGTCCCTACTGCATGATCTCCAGGTGCCACTGCCTGCGAGCTGCACTACAGACCCGACAGACCAATCACCACCATGTGGCATCTCTGCTGGGGAACCTCAGGAACCCCGGGAGCTGCTCAAGGCAGCTGGTCCCCACGGCTTCGCCTGGGGCCGAGCTCGCAGCCCGCTGGCCCTGCACACCCGTCAGCTCGCCCCTCCCTTTCTGCCCCCGTGTCCCAGCAGACGGAACAGGCTGCCGTTTCTGGCACACTCCAGTCCCTTCCACGCTCTGCAGCCCCTTCCGTCTCGGTGTCCTACCTCCGACCTGGAGGGAAGAATCTCAGCGGCACCATTTGTGTGACTCGTCCTCAGACTCTCCCAGCCAGGGTGATCTCCTGCTCCGCCCCCCCCGTCACACGGTCCTTCATCAGTCCCTCCAGAGACACGCAGGGCTTTCGGTCTAACGTCAGGAATCACGTCCGCGCGCGCATTCAGTCTCGTACCAGAACCCTGTCTGTGCGCACATTCAGAATGGTATCGGGAATCACGCGCGTGCACTCAGTCGAACGTCAGGAATCATGTCTGCACACGTATTCAGTCTGACGTTGGGAATCATGTGTACGCACACATTCAGTCTCATCAGGAATCACGTCTACACGCTCATTTAGTCTGATCCTGAGAATCACATCTGTGCACACAGTCTGATATTGGGAATCACGCCTGTGCATGAATCCCATCTGATATCAGGAATCATGTCTACATACACACGCATATACATGTTGGAAATCCACACGTACAGACAACAACAACTGAGAGCTTCCCATATTTGCCTCATCAAATTCCTCAGTTACTAATATGGTGCCTTATTTATCCGCATACAATTATTTATACCCTTTGGCACATATTTTTGAGTCCTTGCTCCATGCCAGATATAGGGCTGGAATAAAGAGAAAGGGAAAATCCTGGCACTTAAGACACGGATCTTTCACATATGAGGTTGGCCAAACAGGATGACAAACCAGCAGAGAAAAGTTATGACCAATCTCCCTAAATGGTACTCGTGGTACGCAGGCATTCTTTAGGGAGAGCAATACAAGGACATTATGGACAATATACAGTGAAGCAGAAGCAGTTAATGAAGGAAATACCGCCTGGTCTCTGGATGCCCTGAAGTCTGGCGGAGCAGCCACAGCACCGTGTACCTGCTGGGCCAGCTCAAGGTGCTGAGACAGCACCCAGGGCTTGTATTAATAATGACTGTCCTCTTTGTAAAATTAGTTAAAGCTTGCCCCTGATTCACTGTTCTTTCCTCCCGGTCGTTTAGCTGATTTTATTATGTCAGAATATACGAATCCCTCACCGATGCCATGCATTCTGTGGTTACTACGCTCCTTCCTGTGTGCTGTGGGAGTGACGGAGACACGCTGGCTAGGTGGGAGCCTGGAACGAAGCCTTCCCACCCTTGAGACCCCACGCCCACGTGTACACCTATGTGCGCCTGTGTGTGCACCTCTGTGTGTGCACCTCTGTGTGCACGCCTGTGTGTACCTGTGTGTGTGTGTGTGCGCACCTGTGCATGTGTCTGTGTGTGCACCTGTGTGTGTGCTTGTGTGTGCACCTCTATGTGTGCAGGCCTGTGTGTACCTGTGTGTGTGTGTGTGCGCACCTGTGCATGTGTCTGTGTGTGCACCTCTGTGTGTGCTTATGTGTGCAGGCCTGTGTGTGCCTGTGTGTGTGTGTGTGCACCTGTGCATGTGTCTGTGTGTGCACCTCTGTGTGTGCACCTGTGTGCGTGCCTGTGCATACTTGTGTGTGTACCTGGGTGCGCACTTGGGTATATGCTGTGTGCTTGTGTGTGTGCCTGTGTGTCTGTGTGTGTGCTTGCACATGCTCACCAGCAATGCAATATATCCCTTGTGATGGGCTCTGACACATAATGAGGGATTAACAGGTAACCGTTTTTGTTTTATTTGGCTTCTACATTCTCAGCCAGGTCACGAGTGAATGCAGTACACAGAATGTGGATTTTTAAACTAGAGCTCGGGTGAGCCCCCAGACATGTAACAGTACAGACCAACAGCTCAACCCGAGGATAGACACACCCTGGGTACTCCTGACTTATTTATTCTGGTTAATAAGAGAAGGTGTCTTGCTATTGTAAAACAAGTTTTGCACACATTAGCAATGACAGGCCATGAGAACGTGGTGAATCAAAATGCTCCTCAGCCCACTTTAAGAAAAAACTCCATACATGAATGTCACATAGTATTATTAGGAATATTTAGGAATTCACGCTTCTCATCACAGGAGACCTTCAGAGGAGGAACTGTCTAACCCGCTCTGGAGAAACCGCAGAGGTCCGCGAGCACGCGCCCCCCGAGCTGCGGGGCCTTGGGAGGTAGTTGCATCTGTGGGATCAGCTGCTGTAACCAGACACCACGGACGGCACAGCGGAAACAACACAGATTTATCTTCTCACCGACCTGGAGGCTGGGCGTCTGGGGGCAAGGTGTGGGTGCCTCTCTCCGGGGAGACCCGTCTGTGTGGGCTGCGGACCGCTACCCCTCGGTCCTCCCCTGGTCTTCCTTCCAGGCACAGGGAGAGCCAGCGCTGGTGCGTCCTCCTCTTTTCGCAAAGACACGGCCCTGGGGAGCCTGCCACTCTGGACCTCATTTACACTAAGGACCCTCTAGGCCCTACCTCCAAACACACTCACGTTTGGGGGTAAAGGGTTCCACCGCTTAGCTCTCGGGGGACACATAGGAGTGTTCTGCACTAGCTGGGTGAGTCCACAGCAGCTGCCTTCACGGGGAGGTACTGAAAGTCAAGGGCCTTCACGGCGAACACAGGAGCCTCTTCACGACCCAGACTCCTGAACTTGCGGAGTCTACCCCGACCGTAGAACGGTCTACCCCGAACCCTGTAGGCCCTGCCCTCCCGGCTCCCACCGTTTAGGCCGCCGGGCCGCGCCCCACGCCCACGCAGACCACCGGCAGCAGGTGCCCGCCCAGACCCTGGCCCAGCACCTGCCCCCACTCCCTCTGGACCTGGGGCCGCCCCAGCGCAAGCCCCCAACCTCACCCCTTCTTGCCTGACCTGAAGCTCTTTGCGGGAAGACCTTGCCTGCCCTACGGGGTGGGCACCCTCACTTCCCACGGCTGCTGGAGGACCTACCTTTCCTGTCCGTCTTCAGGTAAATCGAGGCCAGACACGGAGACTGCGTGCCCCGGGGCCCCACCACCTCTCAGCACCTTTTCCGCAGGCATCCTGGCCTGAGGGCTATTGCTCTCCACCAGCAGATGCTCAGCTGCCCTCTCCCGCCTGGCAGACCTCTCCTCTGTGCGTGCTCTTCCCCTTCCGCGGCCGCACATTAGACGGCTCGCGTCACTAGCTGTGCCTTCGCCAGGGCCCGTCGTGACCTCTCTCTCTGCCGCTCCTCCCAGGGACACCAGGCCCTGGCCCTCCATGGCCTTCTCCAGGAAAAGGAAGTTAATAATGTCCAGTAACTCAGGAAAACCTCAACTCTAAGGGAAAGGAACAAACTAAGAAGGGGGATTTTATGTAAGGACTGAAAAGACACATAAGGATGATGACCAGTAAATAAAGTTTGGGGCCAGAGACAATGGGGTGTGTGTGCTATGGAAAAGAGACCTTTCCTGTTACATTCCTACAGGACTTGGGGTGATTAATTTTTTTTGTAGCTTTTTAAATCTATTTTGTTAGAAAGACTAAATTTTTAATCTGTAAAGGTTTCCATCTCCCCAGAAAGTAGTCCTTCTAGGAATCGGGCTTTTCCCTGGCACATGAGACCCAGAGCCAGTCTCTGGCAGGAGGCGGGCAGGGGTCGGCCCACAGTGCGCACACGGCCCCACAGCCCGCGGAGCCCACGGCACCCCAAGCAGCAGAATCAGGAGCAGAAGCTGGTAACTCGAGTTTGCTGCAAGTCCAAAAGATCGTTTCGGAGGAACTGGGCCATAAGAAGAAAAAATGCCTGGAAAGACCTTACTGTTCTTGATCTGTGAGCATCGGGCGGTGAGGGGTTATGGACAAGCGCTGTTCCTGCTGCCCTTGAGGACAGTACTGCGGGTGAGAATTAGTGTCCGTCTTCTTTTGGAATTTTAAACCTTTTGCCTTCTCATTAAAATAAAAAAAATGCAGTAACAGACCTCTCAGAACACGAACCGAATAATCATGAAATGAGTATAGAGGAATGATAAATGTATCATGTCTGTACAAAAGGAAAGGGAAGGAAGGATAGAGGGAGGAAGGAAGGAAAACTCATGTATTCAAAGGGTTCAACTGTAATTTACTTATAGCATACACTAAATTTTCTTCCAAAAAATTTTAGAGGAGAATCAGGGAAAGGGACATTCTTAATCACTCTTTGAATGTGAAAACTCTAAACTTCTACTTTCAGTAATCCCAGATTATGAGTAGTCATGTTCTGGGAGATCTGGGCTTTTTTCTCAAGTGATTTCTGAGTCTGAGAGTCCAGTGTGATGAAAGCACTCTCTCAAGTAAGCGCTGCACACGGACACTGGCTGCGAACTCGCGGTGCGTGACGCCTTCGCAGCATCACTTGGCACATGTGAACAACCTCCTTCTGGTTACGGGCACACGGGAGTGAAGAACTCTGAACGAGCGCTTCAGAGAAAGAGTGAGCACATCTTCAGGTGTGAGAGCCCCACCGACTATGTCCCCGAGCAGAGTCACGCCGGAGCCCGAGGCTGGGTCTGGGGTCATTCCGTCAGACCCCGGGACTGCACGTGGAGAGCCGTGACCCTGCTCTGTGCTGTGAGAGGCCAAACAAGGACAGCTGGTGGTCATACAAGAGCAAGGTCAGGGTGCCAGTGGGAGCAGGGGAGGGCACTGCAAGGGAGCCGAGGGCAGGGGTGCTCTGGCATGGGGGCGATGGGGTCTGGGGTGTGCTGGAGGGCAGGCAAAGCTGTGTGCGTACCTTTGAACTGCGCCGGGATGGGTGGCTGGGGTTCTGCTGCGGATCTTTGTTTGCAAAGGGAATCAAAAGGTTTGTGTGTATGTGTATGTGATGTGTATGCATATATGCATGTATGTATATGTATATATTTGTGAACATGTGCACAAAATACATGTATGCATGTACATATGCATATGCATGAGCATATACACGAGCATGTGATGTGCATGAATGTACACATGCAAACACCCATACCCACATGCATGTGTGCATGTGGTATATATGCATGCCCACATATATGATGTGAGCACAGATATACAAAACACATGTATGTGTTCATGAGTGTTCCTATGAGCGTGATGCTCGTGCGTGCAAAATACAGCACACCTGGACCCATAACACACATACACACGTGATGTTTATGCATGCATGCACATCCACACCCATGTGTGCATGAGCACACATGCACATTTGAGTTGCATGTGCACACATGCATTTAAAACACACGTGTGTGCACATGCATATATGCACACACAGGCACAAGTATGCAGGCATGCGTGTGTACATATGTGTGGGTATTTGCATTTATGTATGCATGTGTGTGTGTGTGTGTGTGTGTGTGTACGGCAGGGATGTGACGGTGAGCTGTGTGCTTGAGAGTGAGTTACGTGCTTGGAGACCTTTCCCTTGTTTACCAGTGGAAGTGGGTTCCTTTAAAGACAGTGGTCCAAACCCACAGCACGGATTCCTTTCCTAGAGGAGCTATGAGTTAGGCCTAAAATAATGTGGAAAATAGAGAGGTGCGGAAAGAAAAAAACGTATCAAAAAGTGTTCAAGATATTGTCAGTGCGGTGGCTAAACTGTCTAATCGATTAAGCTATCCTTTGAAGGAAAATAAAACATAATGTATTCCTCGTCAGTTTAAAAGCCCATTTTTATATCATTTCTTTAAATACCTTTAGAGGGGCGCCTGGGGGGCTCAGTTGGTTGGGTGACTGCCTTCAGCTCAGGTCATGATCCCAGAGACCTGGGATCGAGTCCCGCATTGGGCTCCCGGCTCTGCGGGGAGTCTGCTTCTCCCTCTGACCTTCCCCCTTCTCATGCTCTCTCTTACTTTCTCTCTCTCTCAAATAAATAAATAAAATCTTTAAATACATACATACATACATACCTTTAGAAATATGTTCAAAGGTGCAAGTCACAGAAAAGTCACTAATGATCAAATCCATCTGTCTTTGGTTTTAAAATCCAAAAGATAACTACTAATTTGCCGTGTTTTTGTGTACAAAATTGAGGGCTTTTCCTCATAGCGACTGCCCAGAGGATAGATTCCAAGTGGAGAACACACACCCAGGTCCCGCGTCCGTGCCTGTGCCGACTGCGACCACACGGGCACTCACGGGCGGCACACAGGTGACTTGTTATGGGGAAGGACGCCCACATTCCCCCTAACGACCCTGCAAGGTCCCGATGATTATCGCCCACCTTTTCCAGGTGAGAAAATATGCACGACGAAGAAATCTACCCCCAGGTGGCAGAGAGGACGCCTCTGTGCTCAGTGGGTCCTCCAACTCCCCGCTCATCGGGATGCTTTACTGGGGAAAGAACATAAGAAACCCCTACATGCCAACCAGTCACAACTTCGACTCTATCGCCGTCCAGCAACTGTTTCTACACGATTCTGAAGGAGATTCCAGAAACCATAGAATCTTATCTCGAGATGTTTCAGAATCCATTTCTCTCATTAATTTTTCTTATGTCCAGTTAGCCGGCATATCGTTCATCATGAGAGTTTGATGATGTGTTCACGACTCATTCGTTGTGGATGACACCCGGTGCTCATCACATCACGTGCCCTCCTTAATTTCTAAGATGTAAAGACGTTTTAGGCAATGTCATGATGCCATTCATATCCCTAAGAAGTTAATTCCTTAATATGGTGTAGTCGATGTTGTAAATGGTGTTTAAATTCTAATGTATGAGGTCCCAGTCTCCAGACAGATGAAATAGGCTTTTTCTCGCTGCATTTAATACTTTGTGCTTCATGTTAAAGGGGACATAAAGATGGCGGAGGAAATGTAGGGGAACAGTGTCGCCGAGACCCAGAGAGCCAAGTCACACACACGGAAGATGCACAGCATCGAGGACCTTCCCGATGCCAGAGAACGCCCCTCCTGCTCTTCCCCACCTGTCACACGGCCCCGGCCAGCTCCCACCCCCGGGACGCCCCGTTGGCTGTCTTCAGGACGCAAACCCCTCGAGGCCACCTCTGCATCCCGTCCCCCCTCAGCCCCTGCATCACTGTGGCTTCACTGTCACCAGAGACGGCGGCTCCGGACCCCTCCCTGCTGTCTTCCACCAGCCACTTACAAACGAGCCTTATGGTACAGAGACCTCCCAAGTGGGTTTTGTGTTCAGGCCTCTCTGGTCACACGCGACCGTTCAGCGTCTGGACAGCAGGGGCACCGCCGGGACTGCAGGGTCCACGACGGGCTCCCGGTCGGGGCACAGAGGACAGAACCCCCGTGTTCTAAGGCCTGGGGGTTAGGAGGGCGACAGTGTGTGCTTGTGCTGGACTTCAGCCTGCAGGGTGGACAACACGCTGTCCTCTCTCCTACCAGTTCTGGATGCCCCTCTCCTGATTCTGCCCCTTGACATACAAGCAGCAACGGGGGAGGAGCAGGGAGAAGGAAGGAAGGAAGGAAATAAGACACTTGTGCAGACGCACAGCTGCCCTGCGTGGTGGCCGCCGGCCTTCCCACCGGCCGTCCTCGCCTCCACGCCGGCCCGTTCCTCTCCAGCCGAGGGGAAGCCTTCCCTCCGTTTCCCTTCTGCCAACATGTTTGTGAGGGTTTGATTTCTACCCGCAAATTGTCAGACACAGAACACTGGACAATGACATTTTTTTTTTCATTCCTTCTCATCAGAGGACATGAACCATGAAGAGCAGGCCAGGGCACTAACGGTTCACAGGCCACACTCACGTGATCTGGGACGGGGTAAGAGGGAAATGAGTAAAAAAGCCTCAATGTAGTAAAGTTATATAAATACAAGATAAATAGATACAGGAATTACTGGAAATGAGTATCAGAAAAGGAGAAAATGAAGAAATGATAAATATAACCACCCAGAAAACTTGAGAATAAAAAGTAAGACAATATTCATGAACACCAAACACATTCGTGACTAAAATAGGAGAATTAAGGTTTCTAAGAAGATTATCTTCATAGAAGGAGAATTTTAAGCATATACTATTCATGCTCATGTAAAATCAAATTTGGCCATTTTAGTGAAACAACCATAAAATCACTGGTTAAACCTCATTTACTATCTGGCTCAGGTAGTTCATGTGTGTGTGGATTGATGTGTTTTTATTGTTGGTATTATTTCCGCTCATCAGCGCAGGGGGTGTTTGTGGGTATTTGTTGCCAAGACAGCCAGATCGCGGAGCCACGATCCGGAGCCGACGGTCTGGCGTGCGGTGGACGCCAGGAGCTCAGGCTTGGCTGCCTCAGCCCAGGCTCGGCCTCTCTGATTTGACCTGCTGCACATGAGGTAACTTCGGCCTCAGCCTTCTCCTCTGCAAAAAGGGGACGATATTTCCTGCCCTGAAGAGTGTCTTGTGGATTAAGTCGGTGAACGCGCGTCAGCCTCACCGTCCACAGTCACACCACAGAAGTGTCCTCCCTTGTGACCACACATCTGTGGCATGTGTGCGAAAACTCTTCCAGAAAAGAAACCCACAGTCTCGGAGGTATCAGAGCTGTGTAAACCAAGCCCAGGCCCCCAAGCATGGGACTCTGACCTACGATTACGGGGCTGGAGTCTCTGCAGAGTTTACCGTGCCCTTCACTTTGCAGATGAAGTGAGTGAGGGAGGCTAAGTGGCACATGTGGGACAGACACCCAGGGTGTCCCCTTTCCATGTCAGGTTATGGACGCTCACGCCACAGCAAGACTCTCCTGCAAGCACTATCACCAATCGTTTGGGGCAAATGACTTAATTTTTAGTAATCTGCATGAAGGTGGGGGCCACTGGGGGACTCTCCCCACTAGCCTATGTGGTCAAGAACAGAGGTCAAAATTCATGCCTTTATAGAAACTTAGCAGATTTGGTGGAGCAACAGTCCCATTCCCTTGGAAATGGTAAGTTCTTTAACTTGCATACTTAGGAAAGTATAACAACCATCAGATACTTGAAATAGTGTCACATGAATTAGAAATGAGTCCTCAGCGGCTGCAACAGTCCCAGACCCCAGCAGACCCCTAAGTGATACCCTGAGTTGGACGGACTCACAGCTGTTCTACACGTCTCCAGAAGCTAGAGCTGAGAACAGCAGGTACCTAATATCACACGGTAATTTCACCTCACGGATATCATGAATACCATTGCAACTATTAACTCAGTCCAACAATGGGACAGACCACCCTGCTGAGTGTAGGCTATCCATTTCCAGTAGTATTCGAGAAAGCAATAGAAAAGCTTCCCTTCAGGAGCTGGCAGGGTGGGGCAGAAGTGTTGGTCTAGTACCCTCTGCAGTATGGTGCAAGGAACGTGATACAACCCCTCCCTAACGGTTGTGGATCTTGAAAACAGGGTTACACATCAAGAATAATCATGGTCATTGTGTTAAATGGTTAACACTGAAATTTCATATATATATACATACATACATCCGTATGTATCCATATACGTCTGTATATATATAATTATATATTTGAGATTTTATATACATATTTGAGATTATATATATATTTGATATATATGTGAGATCACATATATATTTGATATCATACATGTGAGATTACATATATTTGATATCATACATGTGAGATTACATATGTATTTGTTATACATGTGAGATTGCATATGTATTTGATATAATACATGTGAGATTACAAGTATACATGATATCATACATATGAGACTACATATATATTTGATATTATACATGAGATATATATATATCTGTATATATATATATATGTGTATATACACACACACACACACACACACACATTTGAGATAATTTTTAAGTAGGCTCTACAGCCAGCATGGAGCCTAACACAGGGCTTGAACTCATAGCCCCAAGATCAAGACCTGAGATTAAGAGTCGGATGCTTAATTGACTGAGCCATCCAGGCACCCGAGATTATATTCTTTAAAGCAAATTTGCTATTGCGTTTTTCGTACTATATCTGGCAGTCAATGCAAGTGTGCATTCCATTACCAAGAGCTGACTTCCTCAAGAGTAGGGGCTACATCCTACCATTCACATGTCAGCAGTGCCTGGCTTCATACCTTACGCACAGTAGGTACCTCATATGTCAAATTAATTTACGAACAAAAGAACAAAAGTCTAAGATTTGGAACTGAGTTCTTAGGATTCAGAATATATATTGAAATAAAATTTCATTCTAGTAGAATCCTTTTCCCAAGGTCAAATTCATAGAAGTTGCATGTGGAATGGCCAACCGTTCCAACATGGGTCCCGAGCTGTGTTGGAGTCACAGAGGGTGAGCCGTCACGGGACAAGACACAAGAATGAAGGAGCATTTTAAAAGCTTTCTCCTTCTCCAAAGCCTTAACACGTACATATACTTTGAGCTAGCTATTGCACTATGAATTTATGTTAAGGGGACAATTAACAATGTAAAAAGTTTTAAAAGATTAGTCATTAGCTTTTTTATAAAGCAAAATTTAAAAATCCAACTGACAAAATTATAGGAGAGGATCTATTAGCTATATTTAGCATAGCCATAAAATAGAATACTATATGCCAGGGAAAATGATGTTATAAAGATGTACTTATTGATACAGAAAGATATGTATATGCATAAAGTAAAAAAAGAAATAAAGAACAGAATTATAGTATAGTCCATCTTAATTTTAAATTGTATGTGCAAGGAAAACAGTCGCAAAAAAATTTGAACCAACATTTAATGATAGTTATCACTGAATTCTGGTATTTTCAGTGTTCTGACTTTTTATGAGGTAGGAATATCTCTATGTAGGATATAGATACAGATATTTATTAGAATATTCTAATCCTGCAAAATGGACAAATACTAACTATGTAACAAAAAGTAAAAGTTCTCTCTAGCTCTCCGGCAGTCCGATGCTAGCAGGAACAACATTTAGAACATCAGTTCCTGATGATGTTGCCACCAAAAAGTGAGGGAGACTAGAGAGGGGGGCCTTGAAAATGCGTGACTCACAATTACAAATTAACTGTGCAATAAATAGAGACTGTCAGGTCCAAACGATTGGCGCATTTCTGACGGTCTTGCTGGGGATTCAGTTGGTCTTATTTGCCAGAGGATCATCTCAATCCCACCCACTCACCACTAGGAGAGAAAGCAGAGGCCCAGAAAGGTCAAGCGTGTGTCTCAAGGGCCTGGGTCTAGGACAGAGCTCTTCAACGTGCTCCACTCAAGGTCACACTACTCATGAAGACAGTTGAAAACTGATGAAATTATGTCTCAAGACACATTTTCTCAGAGTTAAGAATGATGGTCTAGGATGAGCAACCATGGACAAAAGACACCAGTGTTACAATGTGGCTGCAGTCCTAGGTGAATCATTGGAAACAGGTGTCACCCGGGCCAGCTGTCCCCCGGCCTCAGCCCTGTTGTCATCATGTCCGCAAGGGGGTGAGGCTAGGTCCTTTTCAGGGGTACAGGAGGACTGAAAAGGAGGACGAGTCAGAAGCTACACAATGTGGCCAATGCGAGGCAAGCACAAGACACGTGCGAAACATCGTTGGCGACGACGTGCCTCTCCATGTGTGAATCAGCAGGAGGGGGACCGTCTCGCAAGAACAACACATTTCCAAACACATCACTTTCGCCCTGCACATATTTTGAGTGTGTCACAGGCTGCCTCTGGGAGACGGAGGGAACGCCGGCACACATGGGCCCTGGCGGGCTCACTTGCGCTCTCCTCTCCACCACAAGTCTGTAGAGAAACTACGAAGCCCCAGTGGGGGGTCCGAGCAGAAGTCGCCTGAAACTTATCAGGCACCGTATGAATGTCAAGAACGCAACATGGAGAACTCAGAAACACTGTGTTGACATATAAATATGCTTTTTGGTTAATGCCTTCGTTTTCATTTGTTTCTGGGACAGATTGCGCACAAAGCTCTCATCAGGGTAAAGATACAAGAATCACTGATAATTGACGCATCCCTTTAACCTGTGCATATTTAGTCCACTAAACGAGAAGGTAAAATTGAAGCATCTCAATGTCAAAAACAGTAAGAAATACCGGCAGAGAAGAGCCCTTTTCCCACTGGACTGAGCTCAACATCAGGCACCAGCACATCCCTAAAGCTTGTTCTCAGGGAACATTCCTTGCATTCCTGGCAGAAGCACAAGGCCCCGGTTGTATTCACGTACCCCACTCTAGGACTCTTCAAACGTCGGCGTAGATCGCACAGGTGTCCGGACGGCGGCTGCGTGCACCTTGGCCTTGGCCTCCGCGTGAGCGTCTCTGCACAGAGAGAGGACAGGAGACGTGGTTAATGGGGCTGAGATGGTCCCCGTGATTTGATGGGAACGGAGGATTCCCTGCCACTCTCCCTGAACCAGTGAAGGCTGTGCACACACGCGTCACACGCACCGCCGTGCAGCTCGGGCACCATCCCGGAGCTCCCCACCCCCGCTCTGGCCTTCAAAGCTGGAGTGCCTTTGAAATCCAAGTCTGCTCTTTAATAAAAATTAAAGAACAAGGTCAGGTGTGTGACACTTGGGTCAGTCCTCGGGTCTCTGGCTCTGCACGAAGACCACCAACAGAGGGAGGTGAGTCAGAGACAAGCTCAGGTGCCCGGGACGCCGCTGGCTCATCAGGGAGTCATCACAGGCACACACAGAAGGTTCTGGACTGCGAGCTGAGCAGCCAGCTCTCAATATGGCAGCAGCCGGGGTCAAGTAAGACCCTCAGAATGAGGCTGCTTGCCTAGGGCCACATGAGGACTAATTCCGCTGTGGAAGCCCAAGATCTGAACAGACAGAAGAAATGAAGATGGGTGAGGAAGGAAGGGAGCGAGTCTGATGTTTCCTATCCTCTAGGTTTACTCAGAGCAGTGGGGGCACGGAGGGAAGGAAGGGGAAGAATTCCTCTGGAGCATTAATTCAACTTTTCTAACCACCAACCATATTCATTCCAATTTTAGCTGTTCTGTGGGAGGAAATATGAAACATGAAAATCTACGCTCTCAACTTTGCTTCTATTCTGTGCTCTACCTGGGATGCCCTCCCCCGGGTCTTTACAGCCCGCCCAGCGTCTCACTCTCCACGGATGGAGTGAGGAGAACCGTGCAGACAGCCGTTGCCGTTACGGACTGACCGCGACAAGCCAGGCTCTGCAGTAGAGGCTGCGGGCCACGATCTCATCTCACTCGCAAGACAGGAGACGTTATTCCCATTTGCATTGGTTCACGATGTTCTGTGATGCAGAGACACACATTCAGGATGCAAGACCTGCTCCTTCTCACTCTACATTCTTTCTACGTCTCCGCGCTTCCCTCCAATGTCCCAGACCCACTGAAAACACCAGCCCTGACTTTCTCGCTCTTTTACAAGGAAATATTTAGTCCTTGAGACACCGCCCTGGCTCACAGGCAGAAACATTTCCTGGTGTCTTCAGATCCATCATTGCTATTAAATGTGGAGGCCATTTTAAATCAAATGAAACACGCACACTTTTAAAAGGAGTCACATAGATATCAAGTTTCTGGCAATTTCTAACAAATGAGAAAAATAAAACAAAGAACCCATTAGAAGCTACTTATGAGAATCTCAGGCCTCATGATCTAACTTTATAACCGAAAATGACATTAACTCTAGTTTCTACCGGGGTCAGAGCACGCTCGCCTGGTGTGAGTCAGAACCGAAGGTCCTGACGGTGCCGAGCGGCCCTAAAGGGCTCCCCGTCCTGACACAGGGCAGGCCAGGCCGCCGAGGTGCCCGCGAGCTGGCCCTGGGCGCAGCAGGACATGCGTGGGCCCTGCTCCCTCTCCTCCTCTGCATGCTTCTGTGCAGGGCGGGAGGAGGGCTGCACCATCCCGAGGGCAGGGAGGGGAGGGGGCTCCGCAGAGGGCGGGCTCGGTGTCAAACACAACATTGCTAAGTTCTATCTCCCACTCCACTCAGAGACGTTTGTGGCAAACGAACAGAATTAATGCTCGTGTGGTCATGTAAGGACAGATGTAGACGTGTGTGCATGTGCGTGTGTGCGCGTGTGCACACGTGTGTGCACATGTGTGTGCGTGCACGTGTGTGTGTGTACACGAGCACTCACTGCACCTGGAATTGCCACTGTTTTAATCTGTGTTTAGCCAATTACCTTTCTTTTTAAAAAAACTCAGTACGTCTATAGAAGTTTGCATGACTTGAAGGGTACTGGTCTTTGTAATGTTGGAAAGAACTGACGAGACTAACATATTTGGTCCATCGTCTTTCCATTTTTTCTTAAGGTCCTTATAACCAGCATGGGGAAAGCTGGGTTCACAGTCTGTGCAGATGCTCAAAACTATGTGATCTGAAGAAGAAGGAGCAAGCATGGGCCCGTCCCAGTCTACCTAAAAATATGAATGATCCAATTCCTGTGGGAAAACGGCAGAATGTCAAAAGCTTTGGGAAGAGTTTCTAGTTTGTAAAGGAGGCATAACGGATTAGACGCTTTTTGACCTCTATGATGAAGCTTTAGTTATCTGTAAGTTAGGGAACTTGGTCTTTAAATTCGTATGAATATTCTGGTTAATTAATTGTCTTTTAAACACAAAATTGTAGTTATTTCTGCATCAATCTACCACTTTTCAACAGAGGAGAAGCAATAGGTTTTCCATGGAAATTATAAGAGCAAAGCAGCGACAACTTTAACAAACTTGCTGACTCCACAGTCGATTTTGACCTTGGAACTTAACACACTGGAGGCCGATGGAGAGGGACATCGGAGAGCAGGGTATTTACTCATCCCCTTCTGTAGCTTTCCCGAAACAAGCATCCGAGTTTTCATGACATGTGTCATTTGATCTCACTTTCTGAGATCTGTGCTATGGTTCATTTTCTGATGGAGGGAAGATACATTCACAAAGACCTAGAAACAGACGAGGTACATGCTTCGCAGCGCAGTAGGTGGGTTTTAACACTGATTCTGCAGGTGACAAAAACGAGGCCAGAGCTAAAGAACTGTCTGGAGACCACTGAGTTTGCAGATGGTACAGCTGGATTCGAACCCTGACAATCTAGTTCCTCAGCAGGTGCCCCTAGACCCCACGCTAAATCCTCAATACAATCAGAGGCCACTTTTTTAAAAAACCATCATATGCCTGGACAAAGCAAAATCTTGGGGAGACCTTAATAAGAGGTTTGTTGTTCTCTGGCCCCCCGACACCTGTGCTGTCCCCCAGCACTGGGCTCCTGAGCACTGCAG
>CM053610.1:115505484-115541441 GCA_028646535.1 Procyon lotor
AAACTCAAATAAATAAATAAATACAAATACAAAACAAAACCAGCTTGTCTGAAAATGACCACTTTGCAATGCTGTGTATGTAATAAAGTTTCATCGTCAATGAAAATCATACTTGCCACTTGACTTCTCAGGAGAGCAAGGTATGAAACACAACATCCCCCTCATGTATCCTCCCTGAGTCCTGCTGCCCAGAGAGAACACGTCACCGCGAGCTCTACCAGAGCGCCCAGCTCATATGCAGCTGCCTGCCTACAGGCACTCATCAAAAATCCAGATTTGCTTGTGTGTGTGTGTGTGTGTGTGTCTATTTCTCATTTGCTGTGTCTCTTCTAGACTCTTTTGTCCAAGAACAATAATTTGACTTGAAATTAAGCAGAAGCAGGAAACAAAGAGAGCAAAAGGCAAACTAAGATATCTTATACATACTGGATTTAACACGATATTAACACTGTATGTTCCTTACCCCAGATCAGTCTAAGAATCAGGGAAGCTACCTACGGAACACCTCTTCTGTGTGAGGCACTGGAAAATCCACCCAGTGGGAATTAATCCGCTTAAGGCCTGGTACGCACTCTCAAAGAGCTACCGTCTAGTTTGGGGTAGGAAATGCATACATTCATTAACAAGTAACCTGAGCAGTTGGGTGGCCAGGACGCAGCTGAGGGGTGGGGCAGACAGGAGCTGCTGGGGAGGGAGGGAGGGAGGGCCCTGAAGGACAGGAAGGCAGGGGTGGCCCCAGAGGGACCGTGCCCGTGAGCTGGGAAGAAGAGGAAGGCCACCTTCTGCAGCCCACACCACGGTCTGCTCTGCGCTTGGGACCAACGGCCTTCCTCATCCTCTTCCCTTGTACTTCATAACAAGCACTAGATTACTCTTCTCTTCTTTTTAATCTTTTAATCCTTTTGGCTCAGTCCTAGTGAAGAAGTTTCCTGGCACGCGTTGCTTCTTTACACCTGTACCACCACGAGCTTACGTGGCTTGGCAGAGCTCCTCTGTGACGCGTGGGGTCACCTTGCTCTGGAGATGAGGCGGCATTATGAGGGGAGCAGATCGACACCACAAACCCCTGCACCGTCTACGAAAGTGTCACCATTTAAGCAGAGCCCAGACAGTAAAGAGACAGTACTGCAAATTCCAGTTGGAAATTGCGGGCAGAGTACATAGAGAACATGTCTCGCTGCACATTCACCTTGTGGGACCGCACGGACTCTCCCCACCCCTATGCTCAAAGGCCAAGATGGGTCTCTCACACCAACTTTTGGTTTAAAATACACAGAGACGATACCTAAATATCTATTTTCCCTGAAGAGGTTTCATCTAGCTAAGCCATTCTATCTGCGTGGCTAACATTAGTAGGTTCGAAATTCTCATGACATGTGGAGGATCACGCCTCGTCAGGAGAAGGCCCCTCGCTGAGCTGGCCCCTCGCAGACACAGGCGACTGCCGTGGGCAGAGCTACTGAGGGGGTCAGAGCGGTGCCCATTTCCTGACAAGGCTTCCTCGGGGGCCAGTGTCTGCCTGCCCCCCCGGAGCTTCAGCGGCCCCTTCATTGCACGGTCAGAACGCTGGCTCTTCTGAGCCCGGACAAGGGAGGTCAGAAGCGTCTGTGTCGAGCGCGTCTCCCTGGGGTGCAAGCCTCCTGGGACTCTGCCCCACACTCCTCCTGGCTCCTGCCACGGTGGGACGGAAAACGGAGGAAAAGGGAAAGTCTCCCTTTCCGGGAGTTCAATTCAACTTCCCCTTTCAGCACTAACATCGATTGCTGTGAATAAGCGCTAGGAATTTGAGTTTTCAAGGGTCCTTCTCAGTAGCTTGAACTCAAGTGGCAGATACACAACTATTTATTTTTAAAGTGGTATCAAATGGTCCGAATGAGACAGAACACACTTCTCTCATAAGTAGATGATGGAAAATAAAGCGTGTGGAAGGCTAGATTTTCAAATAGGAGTCTGGACATCTGACTAATGAAGTCTCTATACGGGCCGTCTAGAGGAAGAGTCATGTTTCTAGAGGCCCCTGGCGATCTGGGGCAACGGGGCACACGCGTGTGTCCAAGCGCTCTGGGCAACGACAACACGCCTCTTCCCAAACGCCAAGGGACACGGCCTAACAAGGACAGACATGACGTGATCGCCACTGGGGACAAACACCTGGACGTTGATTCAGGGCGGCCTGGAGAAATCCAGGACCCGCAGGGTGCCGACGCCAGCTGGGGCCCCTGGAGCCCCCCAACAGCCAGCCAGAGAGCCCCGCACTCCGCGCCCAGCCGGCAGCCACACCCAGCGTTTGCCTGGGACACGCACGGGAGGGCAGGATTCATAGCCTCAGAGGGAGGTTACACCGTCACCTAAACAACTACACTTGCAAGGTGTTTGTGCCTTATACCAGGTACCTGACTCCTGTGAAGATTCAGGGGAGGGTCACTGGGCTGGCTCTGGGACAGAGTGGGAAGGGCTCTGTGGAGCAGCGGGTGGACAGGACGTGACTGCACAGACCCCGGGGCACACCGGCCGGAGGGGACCCTGTGGGCAGTCGGCACAGGGAGGGGCCGGCCGAGCTCCGTGCTCCGGATGCCCTGGGACTGGTCTGGATAAGGCAGTGATGGAAGGCGCACGTAGGGACGGGGAGGGGACGACCTCAGGTGGGAGGGTGAGGGCTTGGGTTAATCCCGTGGGGACAAGACGACCCCGGTGCGGCGTGAGTGCGGGAACGTCAGAGCCGTACTTGGGGACGGGGACCTGACAGCAGAACACAGAATGCGGGTGTGCGTGCGGAGGGGCGGCGGTCAGGGGGCCCCCAGCAGGCCAGGGGAGGGGCCCCGGGAGCCCGGTCTGCGGGGCAGGGGAAGGGACGCGAGGGTGGGGCAGTTGGAGGGTTATTTTAGAGCCGGACTGGCAGGAAGTAGCCACTGATTGGCGCCAGATTAATTATCCCAAAGAACAGCTCTGGCCTTGCCACTCAGCTACACAAAAGCCCTCGGTAATTTCCCATTATCTAGAGAACAAAGTCCTGATCTTGTCCTCCCAGACTCTGGCCTGACCTGCCCCTACCTGTGCCTCAAGGCTCCGCTCCGCCCCCCTCTGCAAACGCCCTGTTCTCTCTTCCAAGGGGGGCTCCAAACCACCCCTAAAAGCCCACGTTCCTTCTTCCCGGGAGCTCTCTCACCTTACTTTTCCGCCTGCATGTCCCCCCTCTTCTATAATTATCTGCTAAAATCCCACTTTTTCTTCAAGGATTGTCTCAAATACCACCTTCTTCATGTAATCCGACACCCCTGCCCCTCGACAGCTTTGCTGGCGGCCTCTCCCTCCTTTGAGAAAATCACAGTTAATTTATAGTTCCTCATCACTCTTACCAGATTCAAAACCATATTATAGACATTTATAAATTTTCTTTTCTCCCCTGTTGGTGTACAGAATTTCTGAGGGAAGAGGGCAGTTCTGACTCGTTTCCTTATAACCCACAGCATCTACCATGATGAAGATCTGGTTACAGGAATGAATGAAAGAATACCTATCTGAGCAACTTCCAGCTGGAAGGGGGCCCACGGGAGGTCCCCCTGCCTGTGGCCCGCAAACACAGACAGGCAGAGCCACGGGAGAGAGAAGAGACTTCCAACTGCGTCTGACCTGTGGGACGTGCCACGCCCGGGGGGGCACCCCTCAAACGCTGCTGTCTCGTCTCAGCCGCACAACACTTCTGCACCTCAACCACTGGCTTTGGACCCTCACACCCGCGATCTCAACACAGCCACCGGGAGCGGATTTCAAGATGACACGTGACAAGTGAGGATAACCAAGATCCTACAGGAATCAGGACAGGAGGCTGAGGGTAAATCCTAGCCGATGGAGCGTGAGCACGAGACATTTACCACGATGTCGCCCACACGACCACCTTCAGTGCTGACGCAGCCAGACAAGGGTGCCGCCGCGTGGCCTGGGTCAGGTCACTGCTCTGCCTCCTCCAATCACCACCCTCAGTTCCCCTTACGTAACACAGAAAGGGATCCCCAGGTGAGAGATGTGCAATAAAGTGGCTCTCCAACGGGTATAGTTAATATACTTCTTTTAGTTAAACGAAGTAGCAGACAGTATCATCAAGAGGAGGAGGGAAAAGCAGCTGTGTCACACAACCGGGGGGCCCAGTCTGCCCGTAGTCAGTGCGAACAGATACTCCAGAGGCCCGCAGGGCCCTCGCCCCTCCTGGCAGCTCTGGCACCTGGACAGGGGTGCAGGACAAAGTGGGGAAGCATAATAAACCCTCTATCCCTACCCAGAATAAGCTCAGTCCAATATACACACGTGGCGTACCTATTTTACTTCAGACATTAGGATTTATGTCAAGGGGCGGTGCTGTGAAGAGTTCAGGAGCAGACATACTCTACCAGCAAAGCTTGAATCTGGGATTACTCAACCACGTCAGCCCAGCAAAAACCTTCTGAACACCAGTGACATCACGCGCAGCAGCCCCAATGTACTAGTGGCACGCGTACAAGTATTTTGGGATTCCAACGGCATCTCCTTGCACTAGTTAGGTCCTCGGGTGAGCTCAAGTCTTAGCCTGCGATGCATATGAATCATAATGCTCGGTCACAAGTACCGCAGGATCTAACTGTGTGTGTGACAGTGCCATTCGGGTGAAAACGAGCTCAGATTTATGCGTGCAAAGATTGCAGATTCCAGACCACTGGTGGAGGTGCTACCTTATCCGTCGGGGGTTTGGAAAAGAAGTTTAGAGAAAAGATAGCACATAGGGGAAGATACGAGTATGAGACAAGAGCTAGGATTTCGTGTCTGTGAGGCCGCCCAGTAGCCACACATGCTTCTGGGCCCCTCCCTCCCCCTCTCTGTTCCCATTTCCCGCTTTCTTATGGCTTCTCTCTTCGGTGTCTGACCAGTTGTTTCCCCTTTGTGACAAGTGAGAACTAGAACTACAATGCATTCTCCACCCCCTCAAGTCCCCCCACCAGAATATAATAGCCCTTCTGAGGTTTACTAAGGGTTTTCACTACTAGTAGCTTTTTTGATAGTTTCACCCTGGTATCCACTCCTCCCATGTCCAGGAAGAAAGAGAAAGAGAGAACCAAAGCCCGCGCTGGGTTACCAAGGACAGGAGGTGACATATTCATCGTGTCAGGGGCATTTCATCCAGACCCTGTGGGAGGGCCTGTACCTGGAGGACCCCGGGGATGGGGGTGCGGGAGGTTCTGGTCAGACGCAGGCTGAAGGAAAGGCAGGGAAGAACTTCAGAGACAGAGGACTTTTCTTGGCCCCTTGGCCACTCAGCTAATGGCTGGGGTCCACCACGTGGAAAGAGCCGAGGAGCAGAGCAAAGCGTCACAAGTGGCCCGGGTGTTGAGGAAAACATGGAAAGAATGGGGCAGGGTGAACTAAGAACACGAAGAGCTACTTACATTCTTACCCTCCCGTCAGAACACTCATGAGGGAAGGCTTCGTGGTCTCACTCACAATCTCCAACGTATCAAGGGAGACAGGGTGAAGGAAGTAGCAAGTTTTTATTGCTGTTTTTCAGTGTCCTTTTGCACAGTGATGGCATTTTTATTAAAAAAAAAAAAAAAAAACAAAACTCCCAAAGCTGATAAAATTCAGCACATTACTTTCTGAAGCTCTCGGTTGACAAAAACGAAACTAGAAATCAAGTGTGCTCAGTGGTTCTCGGGCTCTTCCCACACGCTTGTTCAAGGCTAACTGTCCCACCCGGGGAGGTGGCCAGAGCGGGCTCCGCGGGGTGAGCCTCCCCGGGGACCCGGGGCTCATGAGATACGGTGCTCAAGTTCAGCACATCTGAAAGTGGGACAGTAAAGCTGAGACCTCCAGTATGGCTTTAGTTAAGCACGATTTAGGTTTAAAAATTATTCTGAAATAACCATTTTTCAGAAAAGTTGGGGGTTGTGCAAGAAGGACAAGGGCTCAAAGATGAGATCTTTGTCTTAGAAAAGCTCTTTTCTATGGGAAAAGATCCTGCTGGATGTCGCTACAGATCTCCGTGAAGCCTTCTAAATGAGGGACGACTCGTTCGCTACTCTAGAAAACACCAAAGCTACTTCAAAGAACCAAACCATGGCATCGCTTTGGTTCTATCCGGTAACAGAGGCAGCGAGAAACATTCTTCACGTTTTTAAGAGATGTTATACATTCTGTGAGTCATGTTTACATTTGATCTTAACATAGAAGTCGTAAATTATTACTAATTTGAAAGCCATCTTGGAGCCTGAATCGAATGGCTTATTCATCTTCACTCATAATTTTGTAACATTTTGGGAGTTCAGACTTGACTTTACCATAGAGCTCACTGCATATTTGTCTCTATAACACATCTCTTTCTCTGAAAAAAAATACAAGAGAAATTCCTACTTGCACATTGAGATTTCCAGAACAAAGAAGAAATAACTATTCCCGTTACTTCGTTGAATGTTTTTTTAACTGTTTTATGATCCATCTTACGGAATTGTTAGTAAATGCCACAAGATAAAATGTCCTTAATCTCTTTGTTAATCATTCAGTGGAAACAAAAAGCCTCTAGATTGTCATGTATTTAGATCATAGAATAAAATAACATGCATTTATAAAAACTTTTCAAAAAGTAAACTATGAATAGTTTTCAAAATGGAACTGCTACCCGCCTATCTGTGCGTCTAAGTCCCAAGATCCACTGGCAATCACGTACGGGCCACGGGTAACATGACAGAATGAGCCACCCCATACTGTCCAACGTCACTCAGAGGGTGTCGCATTGACTTACTACTCTTATTATGTTTATATTAATACAGGAAGTCTTGTTCCCCCCAGATCCAAGTTACATTTACCTTCAAGAACTGGCCCAAATATGACCCATTTATGGGCTCCCAATGGCTACCTGCCCCCCAGGAACCTGGGGGGTTCTACCGGGTTCTACCTCTACCTCTGTCTGCACCCCCACCCCAAGGACGCTGCCCCACCACAGTGGATAACTGCCAATGAGCAGGTTTCTCCTGGTACCTTGACTGTCTGTGAAAATTGTCTGTTGCTATTTAACATTTCCTGTATTTGTATTTTGGGTCCTCAACTAGATTTCGCAGGCTTACGGGCAGGGGCTCCGCCTCACACATAGCTCAGTGCTTCCCCAGCCCCCTCCCCCCCCCAACACACATTCAGAAAAGCAGTGCTGGGTCTACTTAAAGCCACTGCCGTCAGCTGGAGCAAGTACCAACTTACAGACACAGGAGCACCAACTCCCCTCCCAGGGAACAGAAAGCTCTGCGCTTGGGCGTTTGTTTTCTCAAATAGTATATCTTTAATAATCTGAACCCTGTAATGAGTACGCTATTCTGCTTTTTGTGATTACAGAGATAATAACAGTCTTCACCATAGAGGCTATAGGTTCGTGGAGGTTCCACACGACGTAGCTCATGAGGAAAGCGCTCGGGGCGGTGCGCGTGTTAGCCAAACATCAGGGGGTATGGGAAACACCAGCCCGGCGTTTTCCTGCCCGTGTCTCCTCAGTACTTCAGTACCGTATGGACAGTCTGGGCTTGCACAGGGTGAGGGTACTTGTCACTGAACACGCCGGAACTTGTGGTCTTCTGAGCGGATGACTTTGCCAGTTGGTTTATCTCCACGATGTCCCAGCTCAAGTTGGAGCCGGGAAGAGCAGAGCTGTGCGCCCAAGGCCTGTCTCCTCGGCCTTGACCTGCAGGCTCACACTTCCTCTTCCCTATGGCCGCTCCACGGCCTCTGGTGTGGGAAACACTTCCCAATATGCTCGAGTTCCACATTGGGAACTTTGAGCTCTTGAAAGAGTGGATTGTTTTATCAGGTGAAGCACATCTTCATGTAAATAAATGTTCCCAAAGGAACCTCTTTGGTAGGAGAGGCCTGGAAAGGCTTCTGTGACCTTGGTGAGCAGTCTGCTTCGGGTGACCGCGGGACATGCGGGTCTAACCCCACCTGTGCGCTTGAGGTCTCTTTGGCTTCCCATGAGGGTTTCGTGTTCTTCTCTACCTTACTGGGATATTGTGAGAAAAATACTTAGCTCATTCTTTTGAATTGGGGAAGAAAATGTACCGTTGGCTACTGTAGTAAAAACTCAGTGTTTGGGCTTGTGAGATCTTGTGTGTGATTTGGGGCCTTTAGGGTCCCAAAGTGGGACAGGGATTGTGTAATACATCTTCACTGCTACAAACATGTGCCAACGAAGCCCCATCCCTGGCTGGGACCACCATGTGAACACTGCTTCCTGAAGGGGAAGGTTAGACGTAAAACCAAGGGTGCATGTCTTTAAGCATCAAGCCCAGTGATACTGAGTACAGACACTGTACTTCCTCCATCATGACCGGGGGTCGGGTTGGGGGGGAGGATCCACCACAATCCGACCGCACTGAGAGAAATGAAGCCAGAGTAAGGGAGCCATGACAGCACATAGATTTTTGTGAATTCTCCCAGGATCACTCACCCACTATAGTTGCCATGATAGGATACTCGCAAAGAAAAATAAAATTACAGTCACAAAAAGAGGTAAAATCAAGAGAGACGCTAACTTCAAGTTAGTTTCCAGCTACCTATTTGAGTTTCACATGTGATCCAGTGATTTTTCCAGATACCCAGAAGCCTCTGATTGGATGAATTTGATGGCAATACAGCTGACCTTGGTAATCTTGGATCAGACCCATCAGTCAAAAATAACACCTCCTCTAAGTTTTCCAGGCTGTGGGTGTCAGGCCTGCTTCGTGCTCTTCTCTGCAACAGCACCCCCAGAGCAGGAGCAGGAGGTGCTTCTGTCTGGCAGGGGCGCCACCAGCACGGAGCCCCATCACTGTGCGGTGACCCCTCTGCAGAGCGGCCCTGTGTGAGGATGGCAAACACAGTCCTGTCGTGCCCGAAGGGGGAGGGGCTGAGAAAGCTCAGAGCTCAGCTCCCTCCCCTGAAGCAAGGACCCTGAGACGCAGAGAGCTAGAATGACCTAGTCCAACGCATCCCCAAATTATAAGGAAAGTGGATGAACAGGAAGGTCCTCCACCCAAGACTCTTCCGCATGGGCTCTCTGTCATTGTCTAGGTTGGCTAGGGACGAAAAACCTCCCTGAGAAAATAGAAAGGACAAAAAACAAAAGGAAAAAATGACTAGAATGGATAATAATAGGCAAAAGTCCCCTCCAAGAAGCTAACTGGGAGGAGAGGTTTCCTAGTGTCATCGGTCATGTTCCGTATAGTGAGGAAATCCTCAGACGCGTGTGCAAGGTGTGCAATATCAGAGCGGCAAGCAGACCAGCACGGTGCTCTGTCCCTGGAAGAGCCCCCAAGATCACAAAGGAATCCGTGAATGGGACGGGAGCCAGCAGGGAGGGCGTTGCCCCGAAGCTCTGGTGGACGCGCCCTCGGGCAGACCGCCCCGTCAGAGAGCGTCTCAGGGGGAAGGAGCAGAAGGACAGGGGGACGTGTCGGAGGACGAGGCGTTGGAAACAGTGTCGAATGCTTTTTCCAATACAGAGGCAGACCCCATTTTCTAATGTTGATTGTCCAGTATTACATCTCAGGAATACTTGGAGCTAAAACAAATGATTCAGTCTGTGTACGCTGGGTTCAGAAGACGTAAAGCACGTATTAACCCTAAGACACATTCTGCATCTAACCCCTGGGTTGTTGGTGTCTGTGATGTGGCGTCATTTGTCCCAGGCTGAGCATACTTTCTAACTGATGCAAAATTTAATGCCTATGAAATATTATGTATTAAAAACAGGGAGTCACCTGTAATCTCACAAATGTGACTGTCTTCCCTGTCATACTGACCGACCCCCTGATCAGGTATTGTTTTGATCATTAACTTTAAAAGTAGATGAACAGGTGGTGCAGCCCATTTGTAAACAGGTGTGTCAGCGTGTCCCCGGAGAACAGACACAACATTTCTTGGCTCGCACTCCGGGTGCGGGTCTCTTAGGGAAAAGGATTGTTTTTCAGCTAACAAAACCCCAGTAACAGCATATTAGCTAAAAAAAACAAAAAACCAAAAAAAACAAAACATCTGGGCAGTGAAACTACCTTCATTCTTACTCTTGGGACTACGAAAAGAGCTACCAAAGATACTGATAGATTTAAAACACAAATTCTACGGAAAATCCCAAGCATTAATTCAGGACAAATGTGCCACGTTAACCAAAGAGCAAGTAATGAATTAGCCTGAAATGCATCTGGGCAACTAGTCAGATTGTCTTTGCTGTCACGTTACGTCCAAGTGTCCAGTGTCAACCGGCACCACCCACCTCATGTCACCTCCGACTTCCGTTTTTAAGCAAAGACATGCAGCTTTTTGATGACCGAGCTACTGAAATTCTCAGACTCCAAGAGAATATAAAACACTAATTCTAATCTGACTTTTCTTTCATAGGACTGAATCACAGGGTTCTTAATTCTGAAGAGAGAGGTGTGTTCGGTCAGGTCTGACTCCGTGGAGATGTGGCGGAAAGTCATCTGAACGGCCGGAAATGCATGAGCAGTTTCCAATTTGAAGTGTCCTCTCCTCCTTCCAGCGGTGAGCCGGCCGATGACCGAGAGGAAGCAGAGGGGGGCGCGCAGGACCAGGGCTCCTCCCGCTGCTTCGGCAGCGTGGCCCTCCGTCACCGACCCAGGGCTTGACCAGGCTGCCCTTCAGCATTCTGTTGTGCATCTCGGGGCCAACAGCTCCAAGATGGTCCCGAAGTGCAGAACAGACACCTGACACTTGCCGACACTCCTTCCTCAAAATAGCGTTTTGTTTCCTGTCTCCAGCATTCCCAGGTAAGCAAAGACTTGCCCCGACGGTAACTGCGCACGGATGGCGACCGTAAGGCCGGAAACGGGGCCGAGTGAGGGCCGAGCGTGCGGAACCCTCACCGAGTTGGGATTTGTAGCTTAAATTTTATAAGAAGGTGATGAACCCAAATCGAATATTTAATTAAGTAGAGAAATAGGATTATACGATGCTATGTAATTGAGAACTCATTTTCAGAATCATCACCCAGATCCCTGAAGTATTAATCATCTAAGAAAGGGACATCGATGTTTACCCTATTATTATTAAGTCAGAAAAGTGGCTTAATCTATTTCAAAATGTATTTAAGAAAAAGTAGGTCTGGAAGAATCTGAGATCACCCTTTATCAGAAATATATATACTTAAAGTAAGTAGGTATTTGCATATAATCTAGAAATACAATCTATAACGTGTGCTATATGTAACATAACGTGTTGTGCGTGTGTGATATGATACTACAATATTATCTATGTTACGTGTATTTACTTTAAGATTATACACGAACATACGTTTACTGAGGTGTATAAACACACACACTGAGTCATCGTGGGGCAGAAGCTGTCAGTTCCCTCTTTCGGCTCCTCTGACGTGATAGGTGCTCAGTGCACGCGTGTTGCCCAAAGTGCTCAGTCACTGTGTTGAGGAGGAAGCAGCGGCAGCCGCACTCAAGGAGCCATGCCTGCAATTTTCAACCCCAACTTGGATGCTGTTTTCCCAGGAGGAGCTGCTGACGGGAGCCCTTGGGCCGCCCGTCCCTGCTGCTGACTCCAGCGAGGCTTTTAACTAAACTCTTCTAAAACGCAGAATCTAAACATAATTAATAAATGTGCGAGTAGGGTCCACGAGAAAGAGAACAAAAGAAAGAACGGCGACCCCAGCGGCAGCCGGGGTCCCCGCGGGGGAGACATTCACCCTGATCTTGAACCTGAGTCAGCGTGCGCCCCGGACACGAGCGGTCTCAGCGTCAGCGGCTCGTCGGGCTCAACGGTGGCTGCCTCGCCCGAGTTCTTGGGCGCGCGGGGGCTTGGGAAAGTGCCACACAGGGGCGGGCAGGGTTAAATCCATGCCATGCGACTCATTCATACCACACTGGCCTCAGGAGCACTACAATTAGGCACAAAATTTTTTTCTTCTGATAATTTACTTTAAGCCGTTAAAAAAAAAAAAAAAAGCCAGTGAAGAAAGGAATTTCCCTCAGAAAAAAGAAAAGAGAAGGAAGAAGAAAGGAAGCAGTTACTCTCAAAGATAAACAGCACACCCCTCTCTGGCACCTCTCACCGTCCACTCCAAACTACAGGATATGAGGTCAAACATAAATGTGAATTTAGAAAACACAAATAATTATGACCCATCACAGCATCAGAACCCCTGAAGTCCCCAGTGCAAGGCCTGTAGCTGCTGCGTGTGTCCAAAGTACAAATGATCACCGTTTCATAAAGGAAGCCAGCAAGTCTGTCTGCAGGAAAGGCTCATGCGGATAAAGCTACAACTGCCATCGGCACGTACATCAGGACAATTTTGTCTCCCCATCCCTCAGGCTTATGATGATTCCCCCCTTTCCTGCAACTGGTGATGAGCGGTACTTTCCACGACCCAGACAACAAACAGCTGGATGGATGCCAAAGGACCATACACCCGTGGTCTACCGTGCCCTTTTTAATCAACTTCCTAATTAAAAAATGCCATGCTGGCATGAGGTATGAAGGGAGTAGGCTTGGGATATTTCACAAAATCGTATCCCCTAATCTGGGGGTTGTTGAAAATCTGTGTTCTTACAGATGTTTATGAGTTTTCCTGGTGCAGAGATAGAATCAATTTGCTTGTGCCTGGCCCTCAAGACGTATTAAATTTATCCTGAAGGAAACTGGTTTCTGAAAAGCTCTTGCCCAGATGCATTAGGCAGGTGGGAGTTTCAGTGAACCAGAGGGTCCACTAGCAGATGCAGCATTGATTTCTGAATGTTCACCATCTAGCAGACAGCTCAGAGCAGACTTGATTTGATGGCTCTCTATGGGGTGCCCTGCAGACTCGATTATTTCCACGACCAGTCTGGCTAGCATTGTTTCATGGCGACAATGCTCTGGGCTCTCAGCTTCTGTCTGGATGGCACAGGCTAGAGGCATACGTGTGCCCGGGGAGGAAGAGACTCGGCCACATTTAAGGTGAGTCTCTAAGAACTACCCCTCCCTTTCAGGCTTGAGTGATGCAATGGGCCCTGGAGTCGGGAGGTAATGCTGACTTCTAAAAAACCATTTTGTTGAGTGCCATTGCAATACACTGCGAGACCAGGATGAGGGAATGGCGTGAAGGTCCACCCAAAACAGTGTCTGCCCCTAGAGATCTGAAAATGGACATCTCTGTCAATGGACTAAGAAGAGCCCCCACCCCATAAATTATTAATTCATGAGTTGTTTGATTTAGAGATCTACACCGGACATCACAAACCTGAAAATATCTCAAGCTCAAATGTTCAGTGATCTTCAGGACATTTTCTCTAAAGCAATCTGAGACTAGAGCAGCCAGATTTGAGTAGAAAGCAGGCAGCATGTAATACTGAGCCATAAAGTTCCTTTCAGCTCTATTCACGAGGACACAAATATGCCCAAAGCAGGTTTACACGGTACATCTTATTAACCCAATGGCTGAAATATTGTCAGATTACACACAACACTTTCACACTGGCGTTTGAAAAACATATATACACCCTCCCCTGCAAAACCTTTGAAGAGATTAATTGAGTACTCCCGGGAGTGTAAAAATACATCTGAGTACGAAATTTTAAAGAAATAAGGCCAAATCACCTCTTGAAAGAAAAAATATTTACACCCGTCTTCATTTAGCATCCACGGGAGCCCTGGCAGAGACTGGCCTTGGGGCACTCACGGCACAGAGCAGACCCTGCAGGGTGGGGGCCTGCCCGTACGCCAGCCCCTCCTCCCCAGTGAGGCAAAGAGGCCCTGACTTCCAGCTAATATTTGGCACCTCATTGACTGCTTTAAAAATTTGTTATGAAAGCTGCTTTTCTTTCCAAAGTTGATCTTCAACCTTAGAGGTAAATAAAAAAAAAAAAAAAAAAGAAAAGGAAAGAAAAAAAAAAGAAAAGAAAAGAAAGAAGGAAAGGGAGGGAGGAAGGGAGGCTCCCTTAGAAATCACACCCCAGGCAGGTGTGCAACACCATATTTCTAGCTGTGGGACCTCATTCTTTCATTGTCTTTGCAGGCAAGCCCTTCCCAACTCCACAGTGCCTGAGAGCTAATGTGACAGATAGTGGCATAAAGTGAGTCTGTCAAGTGGAAACTCATATGACATAATTTTGGCCCTTAAAAAGCTGGACTATACCTCTGAGGGGCAGCCAGGCACAAAGGAAGACTGGGAGGTGACACGCCAGTGCTCCCTTCTGTTTGTACATGGACACATTGAGAGAAAACTAATGCTCATATTTTGCCCCAAGAAAGTTATAACCCATCACCAAACAGAAAGGAGTTATTTTAATCCGAGAAAGCTTGGCTCAATAATAAAGAAATACAGCATGGAGAGATAACAGAAATATTTATTTTTTCTAGATAAGAGTTCATGAACCTGAGAACAATTTGGTATTTAATAATGTTGAATTAAATAAAAAACTAAACTGTTACTAGCAAATTGAAAAATAAAATTTAAAAAGATTATATATATATATACACACACATATATATATCTGCACTGATATAAAAATAGAGAATTAGTCTGTTATGCAAGAAAATAAAGAGCTCAGTGTGAGTATTCAGAAACTTGCAGCACGAGGGGAAAATGATCAAAGCCAAGTGTCAGGGGCTTCCCACAAAGGGTTAATATGTTTTTCGACACCTTGTGTTTGAGGTTTAGTTTCTCTGTAAGAGAGTTTTGGTATTTTTCTTTTGGAGAAAGGCATAATTTTTTTAAACAGAAGAAATGACCCTCCAAAAAGTTGAATTTTCTGTCAAATGGTTGTTGTCATTGTCTAAGGGAAACAGCTCAAGGAAAGCAACTCTTAGAAAAAGGAAAGAAAAGAAAAAAAAAGAAAGGAAACAAAAAGAAAAGAAAACCTAAAAATAAAAGCAAAATAAAATCCTTAAGTGATTTGCTATATTTAAGAAACCATCAATAGGCAGTTCAAGGGTAGTAATTCCTACTTGAGTTCCACCTTAGAAACACGAAATAATTAGGTCAGTTTAAAATGACAAGCTTACCTTTTAAGGAGAGTAAAAATTATGAAAACAAGAGAGAACTATTTATCAGAGAATTCCCGGAGAAGGAAGTATATCTACCAGACACTAAAGCACTCCTACTGCAGTACCACAGTCAGAGAATTATATAAGAAATGTATGTCAGAACTGGGGGTCCAGCAGGCTAACACTTATCTCCCAACTCAGGAGCCTGGTGTGTAAAACCAGTTTCCATTTTTTCCCCCCCGAAAAGAACCGAAAGTATCAGAGGCAGGGCTAATTTTTCTATTTCCTATCTGTGGATTCTACAGAATCAATACAAACTTGAGTTCTATTTCCACAATCTCCTGTAAGTTGCTGGTTAAATCAGCCAAAAATCCTCTTCCAGCTTGGAAAAATATATACCAGGCAAAACTAATTATGTCTGAGCTTGAAGCGAAACCGCGGTAGCTCATCTTCCTGGTCTGGATACACTGTTCCAGAAAATACTAATTAAACACCTTGAATCATGGCTGCTATAAAGATCCGAAAGCAGTCATCTCTACACGGGGAATCTGCGCTTGCAGACACAGGCACGAGAAGACGGAGAAAGCAAGTACCCCAAAGCCAGCCGCAAAGGACTGTTCTTTTGTTGCTGACCAGGAGGAGTTGAACTTTGCTCCACTTTGGGGAGCGCAGCCACCGCTCTGGCAACAACAAGGAGGACAGGACATATTTACCTGCAGGGAGCATCAAAGAGAAACCTGAGGCACCGCAAAACAAAGTGGTCCAGAGGCACAGTCTGCGGCTGCAGGCCTCCGGCTGCTTCGGCTAGGCCGGCTCCCGACAAGCAGCCGTCCCCACGGCGGCCACCCTGCCTTCCATCTTGGGGACTCACCCAGAAAATCCCGCACCCTGCTCCAGGACTCCAGAACTCTTGTAAGGCTCCCGAACGCCCACCATTTGTTCTGCATTCATCCAATCAACTTTCCACTGCACATCTTCCCTCCACCGGCGCTCAGACGCCGGGCCACTGCTCATCTGTATGCTAATTATTTTGCCACATGGACAAAAGTAATAATGCTCTCAGACAGGAAACTAACAGGCCTGAAGTCGGAGATGGAAATTAATAAGTTGACACCACTAAACGCCGGCCAGGCTGTCGCGCGTGCCGCGCTGCCTGGAGGAGGGAGCCGAGCCTCGGCAGCCAGGCTGGGCATCAGGCAGCGGCTCCCGGGGAGGCCGTGGCTGCAGAGCAGCACCAGCTCGCCGCGGACTTACCCTGTGGCAGGCTGCATCCTCTAAGCACTACAAAACATATCCGTTTCCCCAAATCCTAGCATGGGAGGGAACTTCAGCGCTGAGCTAGATATTTTTCAAGTGATAGCTGTGGATTAAACCGGTAATTTCTAACCTTCCTGTTTATTAAGCTTGCAACACAGTCAGACAAGATTGGGGATGTATGCTGTATGCTTCTTACATTGTACCCACAGGCCCCTAAATCTCTAGAGCTGAATGTGTATCATGTGCAGTGCCGTATTCAATGTAATAGATGAGAACTGTAAATACCGGAGTCAGGCCGGGAACAGTTACCGCTTAGGCAGTGGATCTAAAAATATACCCCACCATCACTGATGTTATGGCAAATTCATGCCGTGGCTCAAGAAATCTCACAAAGTCAGCTGCACCCACAGTATTTTATATGGTGCTACCCTCTTAGCATCGAAACAAAACAAAAGGAGCTTCCAAATCCTGCCCTGGCACTTCAGACAGGAGAACAGTTACCCAAGAGTTAACTGGAATGGACCCCTGAACCTCCCCGGGGTTGCTAAGCACACTATGCTCTGCTTCAGTAAGAGCTGCTTTTATCACTTTCTCTTAAAACAAAAGACATAAAACTATTTCTCCAAGAAAGTTAACACATCATCAGTCTTTCGGTCTTGTTTGAAGGAAAGAAAATACCCGAAAAAGTTCTATCTGAAAAGGCAAGACCAAATAAGATTTCAAAAATGCAAAATGGAACACAGATATACGACTTTCATTAGCATTTTTCCGGTTAAAGGAAAAGTGCTGATTTTAGAGATGGCTTCTTGATTCAAGCAATAAAAGCTGGGGTCCAGCAGCGACTACCACCACACTTCCTGCAAACCCCTCTGCTCTAACACTCACCACTATGAGAGTGCACACTGAATCACAAAGGCTACTTAGCACCTCCCACTCCTCCCCCTGGACACTGGCCTCGCAGACCCAGACTTCTGTCTCCTGACAACCCCAGCAGCACGCAGGTACCGCGGGTGCCTGCCCACAGAGATGGGACCCTGCAGGACCAGCTCTGTTGGAGAAAGAGCCCATTGTTGGCTCCTCTGCACACCAGACCGTGCAATTTTAGGAAGTGTTAGAATCTGTCCTCACATCAGAGCCGCAGATTGTCAGGTAGGCAAGCAAACAACTATTTGCTCAACTACTTAAGAGATCAGATGAAACAATTCCAAATGGCTAGAAGTTGCAATCACCAGATAAACCATAGGCAACCTTTAAATAGAAAGAAAGAGATACCTTTTTTGCAGAAGAGTTGGTGGCCATGAAGCAAAATCCCGTTCCGCAGTCTATGTCCCCACCCGAGCAGGGCTACCCCTGCCGTGGAGAGCCCATGGCACGTGTTGATCACTCTCCCCTACACACCCCCACTCCGCCCGCCGTGCCCTCCGGCGCCGTCACCGGAGGCTCGTGCGGAGGGAGCGTCCAGGGCAGAAGCACCGGCAGTGATAAACCACCGCAGGCCCCCACAGAGCACGACGCCGACTGACTGTGGCTTCCGCCAGGGAACAGCACTGAAGTCTGAAGTTACCGAGTGCACCCCATTCCAGCGTTCAGGGGCGACTCCTCTAAAGCCTCCCTCCCGGCACGCTGAGAGCAGACACGCCGGTTACTACCGAGCCCACAGCCCCCTTCCCAGCCGGCCCCGCTGGGGACCGCTGCAGCGTGCGAGCCCGAGACGCTGGTGGAGAGTGCCCGGTGCCATTCTGCCCTCTCACAGCACAACACCCCTTACACTTAGACTAAAATATTCCCTCCCCCTCCCAACTTTTCCAATAATCACCACGTGGGGAGTAGGGATTTTTTTTAAAGAGATACATTTTAGGAAGAATTTTCTAACAGAACAGCCCAACACAGCAATGCTTATCAGTATTTCTTCACATAACAAATAAGCACTTTATGCGTTCTTTCTAGTTTTATAACACCTGGCTTACATTTTCTCTGCCATCTCTGATTACTTTTACAGATACCCCGAGGACTCATTATGATGTCAAAGCTTAAAACAGTTTCATTGTGAAAACAGGCATAGAAAAATCATTGTGTATGCCTGAACAATGCAGGTGTGAAAGAGACAGAGAAGAGAGGGAGGCAGAAACAGACAAACAGGAAGAGAGTTAAAGAGAGAGGAAGAAAAAGGGAGAGGGAGGGGGAGAGGGAGAGGGAAAGAGAGAGAGAGAGAGAGAGAGAGAGAGAGAGAAGACAGGACACAAAGCATACTCCAAACTGAAACCATACTGCATTGAAATACAGCCTACAGCTACCTTAAAATAATTTGATATCAGGAAAATTATACAATAAATTGCTACAAAAATATTTAGTATTATTTCTTGTACAAGTTACGGCCATTATAGGCATTATTTCTAAATTGTAGTGTATGCCAATTTAAAATATCTTTTTTTAATATCAGCCACATGTGATATTTGGATGTGATCTAACCCTGCCACTTCAAAATAAAATAAAAAAATAATTTTAGACACACAGAATTTTAAGTTTGTGGTATCTCTTCTCTTTAGTTTGGAATAAACGTAGATCAATGCCAGGTACAGTGTTGTGGTAAAGAATATACTATGATAAAACTCAGCTTGCTGAAAAATATGGTAATCATTCGCAAGTTTTGTTCAAGTTTAGCCTCTATTACTCCTTCCTGAGGAATGCTACACTTATTTTCAAAGAAAACAAAAAGAATTCATTTGTGTAAAGGGCTTTAAAAAAAAAAACTGAACACAAGAAAGTGCATAATACTATTACAATCAAATTATAATAAGAAATAATTGGATTATAAGAATTTACCCAAACTAAAGATCTCTCTTTCTGAATCTGCCATTCATTTGCTTCCTGGACAGACTTCTGGTGAGACTTTGCATCAGTGCAGCCGTCATTGCTAAGCAGTAGATGCACTTGAAAACCTGGTTATTGGTTGGAATTGTAGCCCTGAACTCAAGAGGACAGCCTGATGATGTCAGAGAAGGGTGGTCTGCACCAAAAAGTGTTTTGCTAGTCCCTCTTATTCCACTGAGTGGGTTTCTTAATATAAAATATGTAAGAGAGTAACTAAAATGTTAAGTTGCTTAAAGTTAAAAATGTAGCCATCAAAAGAGAGAATAAGTAAATGAAGTATTTTAGGTGATGTATTATGTTTCTTAAAGCAATGCCTCCCCTGCAAATCAGATTATCCTACAGGTAGAGTTGGAAATCTGGTTTACCCAGGTGACTTTGAAAATATTATTTAGGCAACAAAATATTTTTCACAGAAAACTGGTTTGGATTTTTTAATCACACATGTGAAATATTTCTAAAAGCAAATAAACAAATAGATTGTTAATTCTAAATTTTAAAAATAGTTTTAACAGATAGAAAAACTTTAAAAAGCCCTAGAGTTGCAAAATAACTTATTTATTTTCCCTTGCCTATTGAAAATTGGCATAGAAAACAGATAAAACATCAGACATATTCAGTGGTAAAGTATGAAATATAAATATTTTCAAGACATTAAATAAACAAACAAACAAACAAGGTAGGTGAAAAACACAACAGGAACAATGAAAGCCAGACACTGAAGAGGCCCCTTTCCTAAAAATACCCACATTTTCCCAAAATCGTGCTTGTTAAATTGTACAATCCAAAGGGAAATTACGTGCTCATATTCCTTTAGGAATTCTGGTACACCACACATACATAGTCACAAATTATTGGGCCTTCAACTTTGATCTCAGCTTCTAACACAAATTTATGAAATCAGCCTAAGTTTTGCTGTAGGATGCAAGTTTAACTCAAGAGAAGTTGAAATTGATGTTTCATATATAGTTTTTGCCTTACCGGTTCATTTTGATAATCCTGGCTCATCGTTTCAAAACTAAATTTTTTCAATAATTACATAAATTGCCATTACAAAAAAGATTTTCCGTTTGAAAAACATGTCTACCTAGTGTTTACAGTTTTTCAGTTCACAATTGTACCGATGCAAATAATTTTAATGAAATCATGTGTTTGGTAATTTGGAAAGCAGGGTAAAATATTTATGTGCAAAATAAAATACAGAGATTGCATGTCTTCTCTGCCACCATCTTCAAAACACCCAACTGTAACCATAAAGGCTGCTCTTGCTTCTACCTCAACAAGCACCATCATGAAGGTGATGAAAGTGAGCCATTTTTACATTGCCAGTAAACTAGCAGGAAGTCAGTCACTGCTGAATGTAATTGCTATCAGCAGCGGACAGCTCCCGGTGCTGAAAGGGGAACGAGAGAAGCCCTGCTCACAATAGCTCACTCAACCAGCCTTTGAAAAATCACAGCAAAACTGAATGAGGTGGCAAGTGCTCAGGCTGAATAGCACTGTCTACAGAACAATGGCAGCCAGCTTCAAATCCCACTATAATCACATTAATGAGATTAATCAGTGAATTAGCAGCAGTCAAATGTCAGGGAGGCAAGGAAGAATCCAACCAAGATTGGTAATTAACTTTTTTGGGGGGAGAAGGGAAAATCAACGATGCTACCTCCTAGTTTTCTCGGAAGCTGACAATTTTCCTTTTCAAATCTGAAGACTACCTGTACTGATCAAAAGGTAAAAGGCATAATCCTTCGTATTATAATACCCAGGTATCGCGTTACCATGCCGTCCTCTGAGGAAAGGGATGTCACTTTAAATCATCTTCACAAACTATCAGGTTTTTATTATTTTGAACTTTCTAAGGATGAGATTAATAATTAAAATGAAATCACTTCTGTAATACTCAAGCAAAATATAAAAAAAATGGCTGATTAAAAAGGAAGGATTACATAACACCTGCTTTGCTTATGAGTAGTCTGTGGTACTGTGGCAAGAGTTTTTTAAAAAGTACCAGCAAGTAAAAAACTGTTATACAAACATATCAGCAATTGTCTATTGTCTTTAATGAAGAAAATATGTAACTACAGTACAATCTTAAGGAGAATTTCAACCAATTAACCTATTGGGCTTGAGATCACAGAATCATACACTTTCCTTCAGGTCAATTAGAAAAAAATAAACTTCCTTTTTCCTAGAACATGTCACTTAGTAGTGTGTATAATATACAACCAACACTTTGTATTCAAAGTTCGGCAGAGGTGAAAACTTGCAGAAATGCAACGGAACTGCTTTTCAAAAAGGGATGTTGTACAAAGCAATTTTTAAAGTAATCACATTTTTATCTGCAAGGAGACATGCTCTATTTATCATTTAAAAAATTGTGTAACTTTTATGAAGTTGAACAATTAGAAAGACTCCCTTGTGCTTTTAAGGGTGGTGGTAGGGTGCTTTTGTCTATGAAGTTAGTTCTGTTCAGTAAAATACACTTTAATAAAAGCTCTTATAAAAAATATTTTTACTCAAAGTAAATAAATAACTTAAAAATTCTACTGATTATATAGTATGGTTTTAGTGGCACAAGAAATTGTCATGGATAATTTAATACTAATTCAAAAGCAGTGCTCTACGTTTTGAATAACTATCATATGAATATTTGCCTATATATTTATTTCCTTATTAATGTCTATCTTGAAACTAATGTTTGCAGTCTGACCTTCTAGTTTATCAATTTAAGTTGCATTAGAAGACATATTTCTGTTACAACTGAAATAATGTTTCATCACTATCAACTTCAGGCATTTAGGTTATAGTTAAAAATTTTTGAGTTTCTCAGGTTAGACAATGTAAGTCAACTTTCTTAACACTAGGCAAAGGTAACATTACATCAAGAATATCTAATGTTTTAACAGCCTTTGTAACAATGCTCTGCTTTATTTCTAATGGAAAGAACCCAGTAAAGTCTCTGGGAAGTTTTTGTTTCAGTCCCGGCAAATCATCCAAGTATTGTCCATGCAGCAAGTTTTTAAAATAAACAGCATTACAGTTAAGACATGCATCTTAATACCCATTTTGCTGTAAAGAGAGACTTCCGTGGATTACAAAAACTCTCTCGCCCAGGAACATTTCAGCTCCTAGCCATGCTGTAAAAAATAACTTTTGAAAAGAGCAAACAATAGATACTGCAGCAGCAGCAGCCCTTGGAGTCCGGCAGAACATTCACTGTCCACCAAGTCCACAGAATTAACCTAATGAAGATCACATACCTCACAACATGACCACAACCGCTCCCAAGTTAAAGACCAACTCAATGCTGTTGACTGTGCCGGCTCAACAGACAGCAAAAGAAAAGAAAACCCTTTCCACCACAAGTTTGAAAGGAGGATGAGGAATATGCCTACCACCGAGACGCAGAAAAGGTTGCTTTCTGTCTTCAGTGAATATTGACACCATAACCCACAGTCCAGGGAATAAAGCATAAAATAAAATACACCCACCAACAATGAGTAAAAAAATCAGGGGGCTTCAAGAAGGCTGCGAGGAAAGCTCTCTCTCTGCTTAGTGTGCAGTGGCTTAGGGAAAAAATGTCGCCCGGGCACGACTGACAAATGCAGCGCGATCGGCTCGCGGGCCTGAGGGATCTGTTTCACTTCCACATGCGTCCCCTGATGCACACACTCCCACTCATGCTCTCGATATGCTTTTTTTTCTCCACTTTTTTTTTCACGAGCTCCAAATCCCCGGCATATGACCTTCTGTTAAATAGATAAAAAAAAAATTGCTTATCAGTCATGCAAATGAGGCTGAATTCATTTTCCACAACAGATGGCCTCATAGATAATGATGATGGAAGAGAGAAAATTGAATGTCTCTCACAAGGTGGCCATGGCAACCGAGAGCAGAATAATATCAATAATAAGCTCACTGCATAATAAGGTTGTCAATCCCACAAATCAAAGTCTCCAGCTAAATCAGGTATACCACCCCAGCTAGTTACCAGGTAAATACATACACACGTATATATATGTATATATATTGCAGTTTACAGTGACCATGAAGAAAACTAGAATTTCAAGGCATTCTGTGGAAATGCGCGCACGCGTGTGTGTGTGTGTGTGTGTGTGTGTGTGTGTTTCACCGGAGGCGGATGGTTTGATAATGAAATGACAACGTGACATATTTTTTCTTTATTTTTGTTTCATTATATTTTCTGTAGTGGACTCGGTTTGGGGAAGGATTTTAAATAGCCGTACTGCAGTCTGGAAGGAAGCATGTGGAATCTCCTGCCCCGTTCTCCCCCCACCCCCGTCCGATGTTCTGTGCCGCCCTGATGCAGTGGCAGCTCGCCTCAGGCTTCCACCTTGGCTCCCAGGGGGACATCCTGCAAAATGAATCAGCAGCCATCCTGAGCAGGCTGATTAAAATGAAAATGGCAAGGCACATGTCTGGGCGGAACTGGAGCTCAGCTTTGCTGCCTGTCTGGCGAGCACGCTCAATATAGCTCTTGCTAATAATGGCTTACTGCCTTTCGTTTTTTAAAAAGGTATCGCCCTTTTTCCCCTTAACCGACTGGTGTTGGAGTATGTGTGTGCATGTGGGTGTGTGTGTGCGGGTGTGTGTGCGTGTGTGCGCGTGGCCGCGGGTGGGGGATGGGAAGGGATTGTTCGATTCTGCTCATTTTCTGCTGCTCACATGCAGACCGCCTGCCTGACAACACCATTATTATAAAACCGAACTTACCTCTGTCGTTCCTTTGGGAAGGGAGGCGGCTGGTAAGTCTCAGGGTAAAAGGGCCAGTTACAAACTCAAGCCGCCTGAAAGACCAAGTCACCATTTTACACCTAGGTACAATAATTTCTAACTGAACCCGAGGCAACAGACCTTGAGAGAACGCTGGCTGCTTCACAGGCTCACAGTTGGACTCTGAAATGCAACCTATTTCTGTTTCAAACATTTGCAACCAACCTGCTACTGTATCCCAGATATTATGCAACACAAAGCATCCAAAAGAGGAAAATGAGAGCTGACTGACTGATGAAATAATCCAGCGAATTTAATAAGAATAAATGTCTGACTTATTTCTCAAAATTCTCAAGCACATTAATATTACCCTCAAATAAGCTTTATTTTTCAGTACCTCTGCCAAATTTTTGTTTTTTAAGGCATTCTGGAAATTAGAACATTATCATCTCTCATAAAAGATGGCTTAAAAATTAGAACCAAGGGCTTTCCTGAATTCATTATACTTGATTTTTCTTATACATTTTTTTCTAAGCTACTAACAATCTTTCAATTTTGCTGTCTTAATTTCCCTTATTGATTCCTTTTGGTAACAAACACGTGACATGTGTGTGTGCGCGTGTGTGTGCGTGCGCACGCTTATTTTTGCCTTCAGTAATTCTTCTGTCCAGGATGTGATCTTGTCTCCCCTGCACTCCAGCCCCACCGCTGCAGTGTGGGTCAGAAATCAATAGAGCTGCCCTAATGGAGACTCCACTCGGCACGCGGCGAAGCAGCTGCAGGCGTCTCCCTCCCTCCTTCTCTCTCTCTCTCTCTCTCTCTCTCACACACACACACACAACTAATGACGTCTGTGCAGCTTTTTCAGCTGATTGGGCAGCACATCGGATGTTCTGTGGAGCAAAGAATAGGAATCATTTACAGTCGGTGGAAAAAAAAATGGGAGCACGTATTCTCCTGTGTCTCAGACACTGACCCCGAGCTCCCCAGACAACCAGCCACAGAGAAGGGACAGTTCTTCAAGTTAGGTGGCCACTCTACAGTAAAGGAAGACTCCAAGACTCCAAGACGGTCGAAGAAGAAACCGTAGCACAATGGGAATGTTTCCATTTTATAAAGGACAAAGCTTTTCTCTAAAAAAAAGTAAGCAGAATAAAATGCATAGAAAATTTGTATGTTTAGGTCAAATCGTGAGCTCCACTGCATTGTTTATAAGGATTTGAGTATGCAATGTAATATTATTTTATAATACTTCCAAATACACTTTTTAAAATAAGGTGAAAATGAATATATGTGCATACATACACAAGGACACGCAATGTGTTCCTCTGCCTTAGCTTAGCTTTGTCAGCAAGAAGTTCAATTTTCTTAGACTTTATTCCCACATTTCTTACAGTAAGAAATAAATAGATCTCTAAAGGATACTAAGGCATGATATTTTAAAATCCCCGGCTTGTACATGGGACTGTGTTCCTTAGACATATGTACACGTCTATGAAAATACACAGCCTATCAGGTAGAGGACGCCTGCATATACGTAAGCATGAGCACACGAACACGTGTGCACACACACACGCAAGCACGGCACGGTATCGCTACAACCACTCTCGGTTACCTGGTGCGTAGGTGTATCTCACTGAAAGGACAGTGGTGGTGAGCATCGATGGGCGAGGCACCTAGTGTTGGCCATGAAGCAAAGGCATCCTGGAGTCTGCAGCGCACGGGCGTGCCTCTCCCTCGCCACATCGTCAATGTCTGCTGTTCCTCCCTCCGCATCTTACTGACAGCAACTTCCCAGCCCGCGTCTGGCCCCAGAGCAGCATCTGTGCTCTTCCCATACAGCCCTTGCAGGACTTACACTCGAGTGGCTTAAGAGAAGGGAAAATGTAAAGGGGTCATGAAGCTACAGAGCACGCGGGCAAGCATTTTGCAGTTACACTGTAGGTACACGTAATAAATTAAGATTTCTTTAAAAATGAGTTCCGGTGCTCTGCAGTTGGTAAATAAAACCCTTAGGACGCATTAGGACCAGGGAGTACCCCAAAAGCTATTTAAAGAGCTTACTGTAGTTTGCAATTAAACCATACAATGTGTCTTTTCACTTCCAAACATCTATCATACTCTTCCTTAAATTATTTCTGATATAGTATGTTGCCTATATCTAAAGATGTTCATTGCCTTTCTGTATTAGCAGATACAGCTGGTAACTTATTAACTTATCATTTAACTACTTTGTAAAAGAAAATAGATATGCAGCACCTTTTAATTGTCATGTCCTCCAATTTAATATGAAAGAGAATAAATTCCAGGTGCTCTTGTGTCTTGAACTGTAGGCTGTGCTCCAGCAACGGGCTGCATGTCCTGGTCTCTCCAACCAACAGTGATTGCACCTATGGGCTTGTGGCCAGAGCTGGTCTCAACATGACTTGTATCTACAGGGGCCTTTACATTTCTCTGAATGCCATGTTTCAAACCAAGGCAAAGGATGGGGACCAGATCTCTATGTAAAGCATGAGGATGACCCTTCCAAGTTTTGGTGCAGGAAGCTCATGACATCGTCCCTAAATACCTTTTTTTTAAACATTTTTACTTTTCTTCAGAGTTATGTCTGCATCAATAATGGAATGGTGTGATAGATAAGCAAGTCTTGGATTAACGTAAGACAGTTGCAAATAGGATAGATTATCACAACTGAGTAGTAAACAGTTAAAACTTAGAGCTCAGGCAACCTCCCCCACTCCCCGCTCTGCTCCCCCATACTAGGGATGACTCAGCCACCCCCCGACACCCCGCTCCCCCACTCCATTAACAGCTGAACTTGCTGAATTAGGCTTGTATGAGATAAGAGCTACTTTAGTAATATAGCAAACAATGATCAAGATGGGAAACTCATCTTCACTACAAGGAATTAGCTTATCAACCAGCACACCTGTAGAATGTGCAACAGCAAATAGTAAGAAGGACTAAGGTACGAGGGCTTTACTTGAAAAATCAAGAGATGAAAAAGAAATCTGGGAGTTGTAGCACAAAGAGCTGGCACGTCCAGTACAGTTGCAGGGAGATGAAGTTGGTTGTAGTATCAGTGCACTAGGTGGGTCAGAAAGTATAAGCCATGAACTTGCTGGGACTCATGGGTATGCTTTGGAGTCTGCCTGGGATTGACTATTCTACTGCATGTTACTAGGTCCTGGGGTTTTCAAAGCATTAATATTCAGACCTCTTGGCCTGACTTTATAGAGCTGGTCATTTGTCAAAATATATAGATATAAATTATATCAAATATAACTCTGAGATTTAAGAAAGCATCGAGAATTTAAGATTTAGATGATTACAACCAACAAAGATAATCTATGAAATATATTTATTTTATCCCCAAGTTCGTAATTTTAAGAACATGGGTTACAATTTTATAGAACAAGTACTCTCCTGACCCACAGTCTCTGAATTCTCTAACATCTGGAGTCTTTATATCACAGGTTCTCACCCATAATCATGTTTAATACGTCTACAACTACCCAAGACACTTGCAGAAAGGAGCATGGACTTCTGAGCTCGTGAGCGCACAGGGTTGTGCCGCGCACGGCAGGTGTTTCTTGCACGGTCATAGATTCTCCGGCTCACGTAGAGACCTCATCACTAAATTAAGAAATTGAGAGACATATTTTAGATCTTTTACCTTATTTGGAATGGAATTATTCTTCATTGTACATACCTAAAACCGGTTTTGTATAAAAATCCTTAGGAAAAGAGAGTCTAGAAAACCCGTGGGTGCAGAGAATATACTAGGGATAGACATGAGATACCACATTCCCTCATCCTCACTGAAGTAAACTTACTCATTCTCCTTGAGTTTCCAGCATTTGAACCTCTTCCCAATATCCAGAACCTCCCCAACATTTGAGACAGATAAAAACTGCCCCTTACTACAGATACTAAAATTGCTAGGTATTTTTCCCCAACTTCCCCTACAGCTAAGATGAGACCACATGACTTGTAACTTCCCATTATGATGTGCCTGTCCCAAATTTTGAACTTTGGATTTCAAGTTGGCTGCACAATGATGTGTGGCCCTCAAAACCTCTTTCATAATAATGGCGGCAGTTTAGTGCAAATGATTTATGGAGAAGACTGCCAGCGTCTTGTGCCCTGGTCACGACGTCAGGACTCAGCTGGACCAGTGAGCGACCCTCCGAGTCTGGTGTTTCAACAGTCCTGGCAGTTCTGTCTTTCTACGCAGGCCAGCATCATATTCACTTATAACAAGTATACTATGCAATACGTATCTATGCAATACGTATACTGATAGTTAGAATGTAGCAGGTTCAGTCAAAATAGGATAAATGGGAGCCATCGAGACTCATTATTCACTCGTAGAGAATATCCAGCAAGACGGGAACTTGCTGCTCGTGGTACCTAGGGCCAAACAATTGAGTTACCTGTTAGGGCCACATGGGAGCATTTGCTGGACTAAGAAGGGAGACACACAACAGTCCCGTCTGATCTGCAGAACTGCAGTAACTTGGTATCTACAACCGGGGTCTCTGCTGTGCGTGCCACCATGAAGATTTCACGTTCTCCACCTGATCCTGGAAATGAGTAGACTCTCAGACCCAGGGCACTGAGAATAAAGGTATCTTTGAAGAGAGACCTTGCGGTAACATCACAAAAATAAATGATCCTTTCTCGGAAGGACCTGCAGCCATTTGTCCGAGAAATCACAGGCATCATTGGACACTGCCTTCACCTCGTTCCTGAGAATCCAGAGTATCACTGGGCCTACTGGATAAAGTGGGCCTTATGGGGACGGGAGCTGGGGACACATTAGGTCAGTGAGGCCTTGAAGTCTCCCTATGTTTCCCTCAAATTCCTAAGGGTAGAGGTGAAAAATATCTATCCAATAATTGACAGAATCTGCACTTTCGATCCATAAAAAACGGACTACCCTCAGAATAAAACCAAAGCATGCTGTTTTGCTGGAGAAATCACACGTTATCAACACCAACACAATCTAGTCTTAAAAGAGGCAATGATAGGATTCTCATCTTGTCCCCTTCCATTCCCTGGTGTGGCTAGTGGGCAGGACAGGGCTCTTGGAGAATGGTGATGACACAGAAAGCTTGAGCCAGGGGCACTGTGTTCTAGTCAAGCAACTCAACACAGCTCTAAGCACTAGGAATTGGATTTTACCCCAATAAAAGAAAAGACCATGACAGTTTTTCTTCCCATATTGGGAATAATGTATCTTCATCATTTTGTCTCAGATTAAATTAATTCTTCATTTTTGTAGGACACAGAATCATCTTCCCACCCCTGCAGGACACGAAGCCGACCATTACAGCAATGGCAACATGCTAGGAGGACCTAATGGGATGGGCAGAACTCAGTCTAGATTTCCTGGCAAAATGGGAGTCTCACCAGAGACCAGGAGGTAAATACAGTGAAAGATACAGGGGTCTGTGCCTTCTGAAGTTATGGGGGGGTCTACTTGTATGGGACCTTCTAGGCTTTGTCTAGCAACAGAAAGACCCGACGCTCTCCTCTGTGCTCTCTGCTTTCTCTCTTTTGGTTCTTCTGTTACCGGAGAAACAGGCCAAGTAGGGTGTATGGTGTTGGGAGAGGGGATCAATCCTGATTATTAAGGGGTACAGCAAGGAAGAAGGGAATTTCTGGGCACCTTTCAACCATGCCAGGTTCAGTGGTGACGGTAAAGACAGACCAGGGCCACCCCACGCAACAGATTCTCAGGAGCTACCTCTGTCAGCAAAGACATAAGGGGCCTTCCCGGGTCAGGAGTCTAAGAGTCTAAGTGGCTCTCCCAGGTCTGGCTCCCTGGGCTGCAGGGCAGGAGGGACATCCTGAATATCAGTGTGAGCAAAGGGAGCGAAACATTTATCTGCCCTTCTATTCCTTGCTTTGTCGTATACATTTTATAAAATGTTATTGTTTCTTTTGTCTCTTTCTCACCTGATTTTATCAAATAGGTGGTTTATAGCATCCAGAACATTGACGTGGAATTGGGGCAGAACACAGCGGAAGCAGACACCACGAGGCGGTCCTGGGCCAGGCGCTGACGTACGAGTCAGGGCCACTCCTCCCCGAGGAGGGCAGAACCTTCTGACCACGTGACAACTCCATCAGAGCACATACGTGCTTTACAGGCCTGCACGCTGACACTGAGCAGCAAAAGACAGAAATAGTGGGTGTTTGTTCCATTTTGATCTTTCCTTGAGGAGTTTCCCTCCCTGTGAGTCTTGCCCCATGGGTGGGATGACGATGGCAGTGGGCCCAGCGTCCTGGGTGAGGAGGCAGGTGTGGAGCGTGGAGAACACCATGGGGATGCTCTGGGGGAAACACTGAGCTGAGCCATGTGGGCCTCGGCAGGGCTGCTCGGACTTCTGTCGTTGTTCTCCGATCCTGGGTACTCAGAGAACTCCCAATATCTTGTCAATAAATCCCCTTTTCTGCTTAAATGAGCCAGTTGGTTTCCTTTTGTAGAACCAGAGAACTCTGACTCACACAGCTCACAAACACAACAAAGACACACATGCACACACACAAGCACACCACAGCAAACCTGCAAGGCAGGAGTCACGCTCAGGTTCAGAGGCTGGCCAGGGCTGACTGCCTTGCAGTGCTTCGCCACCATCGCCCCCAATCCTGGCTTACTGGCTCCTGGACACTACCCTTTCACTTCCCAAGGCACCCCTTGCCATCCCCACAGGGTGGCCCTTCTCCACCCCAAATCCTATGACACTCTAGCTCTAAACATGATTCCTCTCCCAGGAACACTGCACATCCCTCAGACTCAGGACAGGGAATGGAACGCTCCAGAATCTAAACCACATCAGGAATGAACCAAGTGAGTAAGCTAATAAACAGCAAGCTCCCGTGGCTCTTTCAGTTCCCAGCCCTTGTATGACATCAAGCTGGAAGAGACTTTACAAGGAGAAACATCTGAACAACGTATCTTGGATGTATGGTCTTCTTACTTTGTCACAACGGACAATTCCTACATTATCTGTTAGGACTCAACACGGCAGGAGTTCTGTTTCTCAATTAGGGAGCACAAGGTCTCTCTCACCTCATTCTACTCCTGAAATCTACACAGAGGCCACCCAAAGAGCACGGGGGCCAGTCACACCGCCCCTCCGGGGAGCCTCAGCTTGGCTTCCCGGGTCAGGATGTGCTCGTTCACATAATGCCGGGCAGATCTGTATGTTCAGAAAAGCTTGAGCAACAGTGGACCAGACCAGGCATTCCAACAGAAATGCAGTGTGAGCCTGATGTACAACTAAAAACCTCCAGGAGCTACACACACACACACACACACACACACACACAAAACAGAAACAGGTGAAATTAACTTTAGTAACAGATTTTATTTAGTCCAATATCCAGAATATTATTTCAAAATATAATCAACATAAAATACACTAATAAGATGTTTTACATATTTTGTGCATAGATCTAAATTTTTTGAGATATAGTTGACACTAACATTATGTTAATTTCAGGTATACATAACAGTTTGATATTTGTATGTATTATGAGATAATCACCACAGTAAGTCTGGTTAACACCCATAACCGTAATTACAAAATCTTGACTTTTTTTCCTTGACCCGGTGTGTGCTCTGCCATCTCAGTGCATCACTGACGACCACCAACAGGATCCCCAGATGGAATCCACCCATTTCCTCTGTCATCTCTGGGTTAGGAAAGGTTTGACGGAAATCACCCAGGTGAAAGTAACCAAGCAATGTGTGAATGAAGGTCTATGAGGTAATTTTAATAACCAAGGATGACATATTCACACATGGATACAAAGATTCATTAATATTTACTGGTTAACGATGACCGGCCCTGGGACAGACCGCCCCTCACCACTGTTCTGGTCCCACAGAATCTCCTCAGTCTCCCCATCTCTCCTGTCGGCTTCCACGTGGGTGTGTAGCGGTTGTTATGCAACCCTATGCCTTGTGTTCTATTTGGATGCCTTCACTTGTATGTAACAGATGGGTGTGGGATATTCGGCAGCGCAGGGATTTCCGAAACTCAGCCCCCTTCCCCCGACTTATTGACCCTCCCTTGCGTTTCTGGTTCCCCGAGCGACCTGCTGTCTAGTCATGGCCACGTGGCTATCCCAGGCTGCCTCGCACACCCTGAGTTTCTGTAGAACCGTCCCTGCTGTCCCCTCATAAGCCCTCCGCACGTCCAGTGTGGACAGCGGCCTATATCCTGTCTTCTATCTCTCGTACCGATGTAAATCTCCAGGCCCTCTCCTTACAACACTGCTGTGATTGATGACGACTTTACAGGAGGGTGGCGCAGATGTGCTTCTTCAGCACTATTTCTGAACGCACGCATTCACGAGCAGGGCTGTTTTCCCTTGAACCTGTTTTCAGTCTCCCCAGAAAAGAATTTCAAAGACTGGGGCTGAATGCCACCGTGTTTTATGGAGCTACGACAAGTGGAGGATTTACGTGAGATGGCAGTCTATTTTAAGCAACAGACGTTAACTTACATGACTGGAATCTCATTTCCCAAATGCAATTACTTTCCAACTAGAAATAAAAGCATAAACAGATATTAGAATTATAGGAAATTAGAACTAAAAAGGCCACATTAGAGATTATCAATGTTATAGTTTAAGAAGCTGAAGTCTACAGAGGTGGTGACTGGTTCATAATCAGTGATGAGACAGAGGGAGGGAGAGAGAAGGGGAGGGACGGAGGGAGGGAGAGGAAGAGACAGAAAAGGAGGGGGAAGAAGAAAAAGGGGAAGGGAGAGAGATTCGCAAGGGAAACTAAGCTTCGGTCACTGTAGATGGGGCAAGGGGCTACATGAATGAACCTGGTTGTCCCTTCACTAAAGTCATACTATCTTAAAGACATCTAAGAGTATTTGGTAAGGAGGAAATTAAAGATGTATTTATTCATGGGCCAACAGAGCTCAAATTGGGACATGAACTCAAACCTGAATAAATTCATCTCTACCAAGGGTTTCAAGCTAGGTTTGAAAAATCTCACAGTTTGCAGTGTCCGTCTGACTGGGTCCAATACAGGAGAGAGAGGGAACTGCCCAGAGCTTCACAAGGTATTTTCCATGCATTATTTCACTGAATTTGAAAGTCAGAAACTATATTGGTGAAGTAATATGAGTGACTTAAAAAATACCCAAACTTAATACATTCAAAAAGCTCTGCTCCCTTTGATCAGAATCACAATTTTCCCAGATTTTTATACTGCCTAAGACAAGGTTTAAATTTTTTGAGATATTTGGGATATTTTCAGGTTTTCTGGCATATCTTACATAACTTCTTCAGTGCAAAAGATCTTCATTCTTAGAAGATGAATTTGGAGAAAGAGCCAAAATCACTCAAAAAGCCAGTAAATCAATCAATAAAGTAAATGCTATAGTTGTCAACACTTTTAAGATGAATACCCAATGTGGTTAGGAACAGGGCTGTTTTCGAAGGGGATAACTTCTGCACCCGTTCTGAAAATAGGAGTCTCTGAGAGAAGTTGACACTGTTGACCAAAGCCACATGAACGCATGTACACCATCAAAAAATGGCCATAGTATACCCGAGAGGCTCATTGGAGCATGCTCACTGAGGTCTCCAGACTTCCTTTTGGCCCTTGGGCATGAATATCAGAGCAGCTGGAGCGACTGTGAGAAGTCTGAGATGGAAAGTTTCGGGCAGAGCCCAGGTGAAGACAGAGACATACACATGTTGGGACAAGTGTGCGGGCCTCTGCGTCCAGACAGGATCAGGGGTCAGCTGGCGGCCGGCCTGGAGCTGAGGCTGAGCGGGCAGAGGCAAGAAGCCAGCAGGACTGCTTGCAAGAAACCTCTGTCCTACAAGATCTGCTTATACTCCATGGGGACGTGTAGCAGGTCCTCCTGGGGCCTGACCCTTCTACTGGCTCTGCTCCGGGGTGTGGTGTGATCAGAAACTTCTGCCCAGTGGGGGAGTGATGCCAGCCAGGGCAGGAGGGGACAGCAGACGCTGAGGGGCAGCCAGGACCAAGGGCCTGCAGAGCCAGTGAGCAGGAGGGGCCCTGAGGGAGTACAGGATGGCCCCTGCCTGGTTTCATAAGGCAATTCAGAGAAATAAAAATATACATTTTATGCATAAAACATGGTGTGTATTCTGAAGGCACCATAGATTGATTTCCTATTTTACTTTTCAAGTTACATGTTTATTGTTATAACCAGAGAACACAGAGAAGCAATAAGAGTAAAGAAACCTCATGTGAAGTTCCACCAACCAGCTTACACGTAATGCATGTCATGCCGCACAGGGCAAGACATCTTCTGAACATTGTGTTCTGTGAGTCATCCAAAAAAACTGGTCATAGAATAACAGAATCCATTAATCTGGCAACTTCCTTTTTTTAAAAATGTAAGACACCTGTCTTTATACCTGAAGAACCACTATGCTGTCCTCCACCTGCAAGGTCACCAGAGTTACCAAAGATGAAGAGAGCTGAACCTCACGTAGTCACTCAACAATCACTGCAGAAGTTGATGACAGAAGATTCGTAGGGCTTTCAAGGTAAGAGAATCCTGGAAATAGTGCCGGCTGATTCATCTTCACAGCCCAGGAAGCAGAGGCCCCAGGAAACTAAGGGAGTTACCTCTACTAAGACCTTGTCAGTAGACAGGGTAACAGCCCAGACATTAGAAAAGTTAATTATTGATGTGCAGTGCAAAAAAATTACAAGAGAGGTAAGATAATCTTCAAAATGTCTACCATTCTAAGATTTTATATTTGTACATTCAACTTTGTGCTAGAGATCCTAACTTATGTATGGGCTCGACAAAAGAGAAAAAGTGAAATTTCAACTATATATAAAAATATTACTTTATGCAGACAAGAGAACAGTTTATACAAAAAACCCTAGGATATCTACAACTATCTGAACTACATGAAAGTGAAGCCCAATGTCTGAAGACCGAATTATCACTCCCTGTTGCGTCTCTGGCTCTGGTGGCCCCTGCTGCCCCTGGATGTAGTCTTTGTTCCTCAGCCACATGGCCTAAGTCTGAGTATTCTTAGCACTGAGACTCCAGGCCAGTTACTTATCCATCCCATGCCTCTGTTTTCATCTGCAGAATGAGGGAAATAGTGGCATATGCTTCATAGGATTGTTCTGAGGATTCAGAGAATTTACTCATTTGAAATGTGGAAAACTTTTTGGCATATTTTACTGACACATAGTACTTGTTCCAATACTACTGGAGGATGTTATTGTTGTGGTTACTACAAATAACAACAGTGCTTTCCTCTAGGGACGAATGCAAAGGGGGAAGGGAATGAGAATTTGTAGGGAAACAAAGAAAACTTATGTTCAATATGGTATTTACTTTTAAAAAGATGGGTATTTTTAACACCATGGAATATTACTTGGCCATGATAAAGGAGGGTTTTTGTTTGTTTGTTTGTTTTGCTGTTTGTGACAACATGGATGGACCTAGAGGGCATTATGCTAAGAGAAATAGTTCAGATGGAGAAAGACAAAAACCATACGATTTCACTCACATGTAGAATCCAAAAATCAAAGTAAATGAATAAACAAAATGCAGAATCAGACCTATAAAGACAGAGAACAAATTGATGGTTGTCAGAAGGGAAGAGGGCAGTGGAATGGACAAAATGGGTGAGGGGGAGGAGGAGGTACAGGCTTCCGGTTATGAGATGAATAAATCACTGGGATGCAAGGCACAGTACAGGGAATATGGTCAATGCTACTGTTACAGTGTTGTGTGCGGACAGGTGCGGCCTACACTCATGGTGAGCACAGTGTTAAGGTACAGAGAAGTAGAATCACATCCTCTTTGTCCATTCGTCTGCTGAAGGGCATCTTGGTTCTTTCCACAGTTTGGTGATTGTGGCCATTGCTGCTGTGAACATTGGGGTACGTGTGGCCCTTCTTTGTACTGTATACAATGGAATATTATGCCTCCATCAGAAAGGACGAATATCCAACTTTTCTATCAACATGGATGGGACTGGAGGACATTATGCGGAGTGAAATATGCAGAGAGCCAATTATAGCCTCACTTACGTGTGGAGCATAAGGAAAAACATGGAGGGCATTGTGAGAAGGAAGGGAAGGG
>CM053610.1:115541941-115560062 GCA_028646535.1 Procyon lotor
GAGACCCCACTATTTACCTGAGTAACAAGCACCTTCTTTGTCTGGGCTGAATTTGCAACAACGGGACATTAATAAAATATCTATACTGGAAATTTCTTGCCCTCTTTGAGGGCATGAATGGCATCTGGCTTATATGCCCTTCACCTGGCAAATATTTGACATGTAGTAAGTCTTTAATTTACAGGGTTTTCAATGAAAAAAATCAGATGGGCAGTGCAGGGGCTATTTCCTAGGTGACTTGCCTTATAATTAGCTTTCCTATGCCTGAGTATCATCCAGAGTTGGTATAATGAGATTTTCTCTGGGACATTAAGTTGGTTAAATTTTGTGTTCCTTGAGTCAAGACATTGCTTTGTAAAAATAAATATATATTAAATAAAGGAACATGTAGTGATAATTGGTCCCTGACAGCAGTTGTGTTTTCAATTAACTGGATGAATGAAACTTGTTGTTTCTGTGATAGTTGGACGAATTAGCGTTCTGGCGTCTCTCTCTTCTGTTCCGACCCTCCTCCCTCACCTCCCCTGCCTCCTTCCCCTCCTTTCTCAGGGCAGGGAAATTTTATCTTGGTTAGTGGAATTTAAAATGCTGATATTTCACTTCTGGTTCTCAAGAAACCCTGGAGCAATGATCATGTTTTAGATAAATCAAATGCAGCAGATGTTCCAATTGGTTAAATATGCGGTGCATGAGGGTTTAATGCAGAAAAAGCAAGGGATGAGAATATTACCCATGAAAAATTGGACAGTGAAATACTGTAACATCCAGCAGAGCTACGGCAACTGACTGATCACAAGAAGGGGGTCTGAAGCAGTTCTCAAAGGAGGTGACGATACGCAGGGACCTCATTTCCACTCTTGTTTCGGAGGTGGAAGGACAAAGAAATACAAGAGGAGGTGCCGCCAACCCCAGCACATCCCTCCGGACCCCGACTCTCAGGCCCTGACCTTCTCTCCACTCCCCCATCTCAGCCACTGTCCCCGCGCCACTCAGCTCACACACCGCGGGTGTCCTCTGAGCCCTTGGTGGCTCTCAGCCCACCTCCCCTTGTAGCTTTGCTTGGCGAGGCCTCCCCAGGTTAGATTTAAAGCTTCGCTTCCTGAAGCCACCCAGGCTTGACCGGCCTTCAGATTCCTGGGCCAACCTCTCGGGGGCCTGCTTCGCAACGATGCGTGCCCCGCCAGAGAGGGCGGTGTCCCTGACCTCCCAGAGGACCCCCTCTTCTCTCCCGGGAGCCGCAGGAGCTGCTCCCCACTCCGTGCCCGATGTGCAACCACACTTGCATGTCCCCGAAGGAACAAAGCTGCCCCGTCACCATCACCGGCTAGCCTTGCCCCCGCCCGCGCAGCGCGTGAGCTCTCTCGCTCGTGCGAGGCAAATCCTTCCTGGCCGGGCGTGCAGAGAGCCCATCCATTCCATCTACCAAGGACATCCGTTTTGTCTCCTGAATCATTACTTTTGCTCGTTCCTGGATAACCCTACCCACCAATGTGAATAATTTTCCTCATCTTTAAAATAAAACTTGATTACACATAACCCCAACCCTCCCCAGTCTTCTGCTTTTCTTTAAGCAAAACTACCCTGGAGCATGATCTGTTCACTCTGCCTCCCACCTCCTCTCTCTTCCCCCTCCTCCTCCGGTCCACTTGGGCCTCCACACTCCGCGGAACTGCTCCTCACCCCACAAAGGACCCTGGGGTACCACGTCCAGAGGAGAAGGTTTAACGCCCACGTCACTGTGCGCCTCGACGCACGGGACCCGTGTGCCCGTGTGCCCCCTGCCCTCCAGGACCCACCACCCTGACCCTGCCCCCTTCCCGTTGGCCACCCCACTGCCTCCTGGCACCCCCTACGGCTACCTCCTGAGGTCGGCAGGCCTCAGGCAGGCCCTCGACCCTCTTCTCACTGCATTCTCTGGCTTCATGCCCCAAATGGCCTTGTTGGTCTACCTGGGCCCGGAGGGCGTCAAAGTCAGGCCCCCAGTCCAACCTCTCATGGAACCGAGCTCCCCCGACCACCCACCTCCACACACAGGCCGACGCTGACCTTGGACATCCAGGTGCCCCCACCCCCTCCCCCACCATCTCTCGGGTCACAGCCCTGACCCTGTCTATTTCCACAGTCCTTCCAGCCGCATCAATGTGCCTGCATCGTCACGCCCCCACGTTTTCTACTCGCTTTCCTGACTTCCACTCAGCGTGGCCACTTATACTATTTAGCACTCACACGTTTTCACCCATTTATCATGTTTTTGTTTGTTTTCTTCAAGGAGGGCATAGAAGTTTCTCTTTGTTCATTTAGGTATTTCTAGTTCCTCAGCAAGAGTGCCTGATACAGGACGTCCACTCAGTCAGTATTTCTCGAGTTAATGAGTTAGTGGGGGCCGGTGACTTCCTGTTGTGGGGTTGACAAGTGACCCTCGCGCTACGTTCCGAAAGGGGACAGAGGACAGGGTTAGGGCCAGAGGGCTTCTGAAACGGAACCTTCAGTATTGGACGACTGTTGGGCGATTCCACAGGTTGACTTTTGATTTTTAGTGGGAAGAAGAACACAAATAAGCATATTTTTAATGGGATAGGGGGTCTAGTTTTAATAAGTGGCAATAGTAAGAGGTGACAAGGACCCCAACATTGGCTTTGCCAAGGTGGTCTGTTTGAATGGATGTTTGATGAGGGAAGACCCCCTTCGCTGGCGTTTTGAGGTTTTGACACTAGCTCTGCTTTTATAAAGTTCGACATTCTCCGAGTAATCGCACCGTTTCATTGGTGCCCTCACTCTCCTTGGCTGGAGGGTCACCGAACTTTCTCAGGGGAGCCTCAACTCCCCCCCGCCTCCACGCTGGCATTTCCTGAGTAAGCAGGTTCAAAACTGAGTTCTCAGTGAGTCTGTCTGAGGACACAAACTGAGCAAAGATCTGGCAGGAAGATTCCAGCTTAAAGCCACGATATTATTCATGAGTTCTGAGCAACCAGAGGAGGCGTCAGGTCCTGGTTTCGATGAGAATCTGGCCCTGTGTTCGGGAGGGCTCTTCCCTCCAGCTCTGCTGCCGTGGCCTCCGGAGAGCGTGGCTCGGTGCTCAGCCCCATTCTGCGGCCCCACGGCTGCTTTAGAAACACTTTTTAATGCTGAACTTGCTAAGAAAACTCCCATCTTTTTCTTTAACAAGTCTGGACGTTCCTCAGAGAGACTTTCTTCTTATTTTTTCTTAAAAATAGAAAACGAGCCAAGCATCTGGGCACCAAATGCCCAGAGTCTGTCTGTAGGTCCGTGAACAGGTTGCCCCGGCAGGGGCCCTGCGCACCACCTGCAGCTCGGGGGGCTCCGTGCCCGGCCAAGCGGGGCGGCTGCCTGCAGGGGTGGCCACGGCGTGGGCTCTAAGCAGCTCGGCGAGGCGGGCTCCCTGCTCAGTGAGGCGCGGGGCAGACCCCTGGCGCACCCTTCCTGGGAGCCTGGTGCGGCGGCACACGCTTAGGGACTGTTCTCACAGGACAAGCAGCAGCTGTTCAACTTAGGGACGTGTGGAGATTTGCCATAGAGGATTCGGCTAAATACTCGTTTTCTGCTAATTAACTCATCGTGGCGTTATTTCTACCCACTATGTGTTCACGAGACGAAAGAGGAGGAAATGGTGGTGTGAGTGGGAGGGAACAAAAGCCTGGTGGTATTAATATCATCATGAAAAAAACCAAGGCTGACATACGTGTGGAGCATAAGGAATAACATGGAGGGCAGTGTGAGAAGGAAGGGAAGGGGGAATGGGGGGAAATCGGAGGGGAGATGAACCATGAGAGACTGTGCACTCTGAGCAGCAAACTGAGGGTTCTGAGGCTCGCTGGAGGCGAGCCTGGTGATGGGTACTGAGGGGGGTGCATCCTGCACGGGGCACTGGGCGTGGTGCATGAACAGTGAACCTTGGAGCACTGAAAAATAAAATTAAATTAAAAAACAACAACAAAAACCCCCAAAGGCTTGCAAATGTTAAAAGCCGACAGAGTCCCAGACACAGCGTTGGGACCCAGGCCCGCGCAGTCCATGTGGGGGCGCAGGGGGCTGGCCCAACGCGGGGCGATGTGCACCGGGGCTGGGGGCGCCGACAGAGCAGAGAGGGCGGGCGACAGGGCTCAGAGCTCGGGACCGCCCGCCCCCGCCGTGGAGGGCAAGTGCCGCGTCCGGGAAGGGGAGCCCGGCGTGCCTGCCGGTGGTCGTGCTCGGGGTGAGGAAGAGAGCGGGAAAGGCCCACGGCGCACGCTGGGCCCTCGACATGCAGCTCCCGTCCCTGGGCGCCCCGTAGGTGACAGTGTCCCAGGGAAACACCCGGAAAACCGGATTGCTTTCTGTTCCTCCCCATTTTTCTGCCATGAGGTCCGCACCATTCCCTCCGAGGAGTGGCCGCCCCCAGGCTCTCCGGCGAGAGCTGGTGGGTTTGGTGTGGCCCGACCCGCGGCCGCCTCTCGTCACTGCGCCTGATGGCCTCTGTCCTCCTTCTTTCTGTCGGTGGCCTGTCGGGCTGACCACCTGTGGCTTGTTCTGGGCCGGACACACTCAGGCTTATGTTAAAAGTAGGCAACGTCGGGGGGTCCTCATGGCTGGGGCTCCGCAGCCTTGCCTCCATCCTGGGCTCATGAACACCCGCGGGTCCCCCCGCCAGCCATCCACCCCCGGGGCGTCCTGTTGCTTTCCCTTTGGCCAGAGACTCGGGCCCCAGAGAGCTTAGAGAACTTGCCAGGTCCGCCGGCCAGAGAGGGACCAGGCAGGCCTGCCACGTCCGGAGAGGGGCTGCCCGTGTCCCCACCGCTACCTGAGCCCCAAGCAGCCTCCTTTCTCGAGTCTGATTCTTACAGTCTTCCAAAGGGCACGTGGCAAACACGCTGGTCCTCGAGAGGCCGTGTGTGGGCGAGTCACACCCCAGCACTGACCGGACACCTTGCTGCTTTATCCTAATGCCGGACCCTGGCATGAGGAGCTGGTCAAAGAAGGTTCACACTCAAGACCTTACCACCTGTGGGAGCAAGGTCTGCACTTTCTTACAGCTCTTACTGTACTTGCGACAGAAAAGGAGTGTTGGGAGTGTGCGGGAGAGGATCGCGGACCCACCGCAGGGCCCACGACACACGGGGCAGCCGGACGGGAGAGCGGGGCCCCCTTGCAGCGTGTTCTGGTGGAGCAAACACCCAACCCGGAATACTATAGTCTGGCCGCGATGAGCGGCCTCAGCACGGCCTGACCTGCTTAAACTGGGAGTATGTCCCGACACCGAAGACCGTCCCCATTGTCCAGAGCGGGGGGTTTTCTGCCCTCACCCCGTGACGCGAGTCCCTCCATCTCAAAGGACTTAAGAAATTCAGAGTCTCCTGTTTCCCAAGAAACATTCCTCCTTTGTCCATGTCCAACCCTAAATAACCAAGCCAAGAAAATAGAAATGATTCCGATCTATTAATGGTGCATGAAACACGGAGCATATGCCATAAATCACAAACACCCACATTCTGAAATTCTAGCTGAAACTGGGCAAGGGGTCTGCTTAGGAGTCCAGCTCTTCAGATGTTTCTAAATAATCCACATGCACTGCTCCCTCGCCAGACCCCACAGCATTCCCAGTGATGGGATTGAGGCCTTATTCGTGGGAGGAGCGAATCCCATGACCTACCACGTAAGGTCGCAGCACATTTCGAGTCTCCCCTGGCCCCACGTCCCTCAGTGCGTGGGTGGCTCCTGGTTCTGTGCAGACCCTCCTCCCTGCCCTCGGACGCCGACGAAGAGGGTGTCTCCGGATGGAGCGTTGTGAAAGCGGCACCCTTCCAACGCCAGCTCTCTGCAAGTCCTGGTGGTCACTGAGCCTGGGGTGCAGCTGGGAGGGCCAGGCCGGGAGCAACAGAGGCAAGTTCTCTCTGCCGCTTTTGGAACAAGGCCAGCAGATGAGCCGTGGCTCAGCGTCTGTGGTCCGTGTGAGGCCTCGTGCAGTCCCAGAGTGCCCAGGGACCACGGCCCACGGCCGGTGTCCGGCCCTCAGCCCTGAGGAGCAGCCCCGAGTTTACAAGTGAGGGTATCTCCATGTGCGCAGCGGGTCTGAGAGCGTGTGCGTGTCCACGTGTGTCTGTGTGTGTCTGTGCACATGTGTGTGCATGTCAGTGCACATCTATGTGCATGTGTGTGTCCATGCACATGCATGTGTGTTCATGTGTGTCTGTGTCTATACGCACATGTGTGCACCTGTGTGTGTCTGTGTGTACGTGTGTGTGTCAGTGTGCGTCTGTGTGCACGTGTGTGTCCATGCACATACATGTGTGTTCATGTGTGCCTGTGTGTGTCTATACACACGTGTGTGCCTGTGTGTGTCTGTGCGCACGTGTGTGCATGTCGGTGTGCGTTTGTGTGCACGTGTGTGTCCATGCACACACATGTGTGTGTTCATGTGTGTCTGCGTGTGTCTATACGCACGTGTGTGCGCCTGTGTGTGTCTGTGCTCATCTGTGCCTGTGTGTGTCTATACGCACATGTGTGTGCCTGTGTGTGTCTGTGCACACATGTGTGTGCATCGGTGTGCATCTGTGTGCACGTGTGTGTCCGTGCACACACATATGTGTGTTCATTTGTGTCTGCACACATGCGAACGTGTGCATGTCTGTGTGTCCATGTGCATGTGTTTGTGTGTCTGTGCATATGTGTTTGCATGTCCTTGTGCACATGTTTGTGTGTCTGTGCATGCCCACACGCACATATGTTCATGTGTGCATGTATGTGCATGTCCACGTGCACGTGTGTGCATATGTGTCGGTCAGTCTCGGGAGCACTCGGGCACAGCCCTCAGGGAAACAGGAAAGGGTCTAGCTGATGTCTCGTGGTTTCTCATTTATTGCGATTCATCATTGCGAGGTTTATGTAGAAGTAAAGAGCGACAGGTTCGGGCCATCTTGACACCCGAGAGTTGCATTCATTGTCGGGCCCTTGAAAAATGCTCACCCTTGTGTTACTCTAGCTCTCGTTAGCAAAAACATGGAATTTATTATTCTTGCTCTGTGCTTTGTACATGTCTTCAAGATGCTGTAAGGAAAGCAATGTGTCCATGGCTAAATTAGTCTAGATAGCCAATTAGTTTTCAGACCATTTCCATTGGTATTGTTTTCTTCTCCTAAAGTATTCAGTTTACTATACTTTCAACAGAAAATGAGTTGGGGAAAAAATGACAGAAGTTGAAACCAGATGTTTGGACATCTGTGCTAATGTCCAGTGGGAGAGAGAGGGAAATAAGCTAAGAAATACGCTCTGCTTTGTTTTTATTATTTATTATGTCCTCTAGTGATTGAACCAGTAGTGGGGACCCAGGTTGGACTTGTTCTATTAACTTATTTTTTTAAATGCCTTGACTGCTCCTTCCAGTACCGCATGTTTTTGGGAACAGACCTTTGGGAGGGGAAGTCGGTGGCATCACAGGACAGAGGGGCAGAACAGCAAGACCCTGGAGCAGCAGGACGGAGGCCCTGAGGCTGTGGCCGCACGGACACTGGGCGAGCTCCCCTCCCACACCCGGACGCCAGGCACCATCGGGACATCAGAAGCGAAGGGAGCTCAGCTAAGGACAGTTTGCAGGAGAACGAGGACATTGGTGTCCCATTAGACACCTCCAGAAATCATTTGGACATTGGGCAGTTTTCAGATAATTCCTCTGTATTGTATTTTATTATAATGAAAGGTGATTTAGATCTGGCTTTTTAGTAATTATTGTCCAAATCCCTCTGTGTTCTTCCCCAACATTTCAGTGCATGCACGCAGGGGCGCAAATGATGCCCCGTAGTCCTCTAATACACCAGCGTTCGAGGGCTCCGTCTGCTTCTATGTGCATCACCAGGGGGCTGGGACCTTCTTGCCGGGAGCTCGTTCTTCTTCAGAAAAAGGAGAAGTGGCTTCCTCCCAAAAGGGTTCGGAAGCTTTGCTAGATGGCAAGCACATCGAAGCCCACACTGAGCCTGCACCCTCGAGCTGGTTTTCTTCAGTCAACAGCATGGGAAGGACAGAGCCCTTTGCTTGTCTGCAGTGTAACTAACTTGCTAGTAAATGCTGCTCGGGAAGCAGCAGCTTCCGAAAGAGCTCAGCCCCACAGAGATGCACGGAATCACCTCTCCCGGGGCCGTGGGGACACTTGCCCCCTCGTAAGGGGAGACCAGGATGCGGGAACTGGGAGTGGCGGCCAACACAGGGCTTCGGGGGCAAGCGTTAGTTCAAGTAAAGTGACAACTGAACAAAAAATAACATCAGACGGACGTCCGACAGGCTCTCAAGTGTATCCCAAACGTCTCTGAATCATAGACTCTTGCATAACTTCCCAAAAATGTAGTCTGAGTCTCCTCTGTGTCAGGTGACTTGCCGCCCCGAGTTATGTGACCCACTAGTTGGCTGGGCCTTACTTATTGGAATGGTTTTTGTAATTCTCTACAATTTGTTTCATATGCTTGATTCCTGCCTTAGATTTACCATATTTTTCTTCTATCTTATATTCATTCCAGAAAACAAACTGATGGATTGGAATGGAAAATAGAACTACCCAGCATTAGTGTGCTCGAGTAACTCGGCCTCCTGCCCCACCCTCCCCACCCCTCCCCTGCCCTCCCCTCCCCTCCTCCCATCCATCCCTCCATCTGTCTCCCTCCCTTGCCCTCCCTCCCCATCCCTCTCCCTCCCCACCCCTCTTGTTTGAACCCTTTTCTGAGCACACTAATTGGATTTTCAGGGTACTTTGACATAGGGGTTGAGACACAAGCCAAGGGAAGTGTTCTGCCCACGTGTCAATGCCCTGGGACAGTTTGCAGCTGCTGACTCTTCAGATAAACTAATTTATGTATCCAGTGAATTACCCAGCAAGCCCGTGGGTCACCACCCTTTTCTGGCCCCCGGACTAGGTCCTGGATGTGTGATGGTGAGCTCTGCCCTCAGGCTTCAGTCCGCACCCGCAGACTCTCGTGCCCTCTGTGGCTGCGGCCCCCATCGTGTCCCTGGTCTGGGGGTCACAACACCTGAGTCAGTGTTGCCCCCGAGAACTTTCCATCTCTCCCTCTTTCAGCCTCCTCCACATTCAGGTGTCTCTCATGCGTCTCTTGGAAATACTGTTTCCCTTTTCTGCCACATGCTGTTTCATCCTTTGTTCCAAAGGCAACTGTCTTGCATAGAAAACGCTGGCATTTGGACAAAGGTCTGGGCCAGGTGACTTTATAGAACCGCTATTGACCCTGGGAGTCTCAACTTCCTAAGCCAAAGTCTCCTATTAGATCCTTGCGAACACTTCCATTGCATAGACTTCTTACCAAGACCCTCGTGAATAACGTACAGAATGTCACTGTGATCAAGGAAAGACTGTATCAGAATTGTTCTCTTCATGCTAAACCCAGAATGCTAATCTCACTACCTCTTTCAGCTCTAAATCTTTCAATTTATCTTTGGTTTAAAATGCCACATTTTCCATGAAGTGACCTAAAATATCACCAACTGAAAATCACCTTCACCTAATTCGAGGTGTGACGGCACTTGGCATCTTGTCATCAAGCTGTTGACCCTGGAGCTCGGCCGAGCCCCTTACACTGCATTCCTGGGGTTTTCGGGGGATCTTTGCAGAGGGAAGGTCCTCTAAGACACAGGGAGTTAAGTAAAGACCTGGATGTTGAGGCATGGGATTTCTTCTCATCCCTCCCTCCATGGAAAGGATGCTTGTATGGTCCATTTGGGAAGAGAAGATCATCTGATGCGGGCAAATATAAGGCAATTTTTAAGCTCAACGATAATTTTATTTATACACATGGTAGTGTTATCCTGTATGGAATCATCTCAAGAGGAATCAGTAATAGAGGCCACAGCCGTAATCTGATGCTGGTTTATACAGCATCCTAAAGATGGTTGCATGCTCTCCCACAATCCCTATGCTGGATAACACACAGATAACTGAAGCAACTTTTAAAATTAAATCTTTGCAATTCTTGATTACAGAGAATGAAAATTACGCTGTATATTTGCAAAAAGAAACAAATGCGGGGCACTCCGGGGTTAGACTTGGAGAACTTGTCATCACAGTACACAGTGTCATGTGTGCCCTCACGGCATCGTCCCCAGGCGTCCCCGGCTCTGGCTTGTCCCCGTCTCAAGCAGCAGGTCAGAACCCTGAGGCCAGCAACCGTGCTCAGTGCCCGATGCACCGCAGGTCCCCAGGGAACACGTGGGGACCAGCCACGTCTATAGCTCAGACCGCTGAGCGGGAGAAAGAACAGTCAGGGGGACGTTGTGCTTTCTTTTACTGTAATGGCAAAAGATCACAATGATATAAAGAAGATGTGGTCCGTATAGACAATGGAATATTATGCCTCCATCAGAAAGGACGAATATCCAACTTTTCTATCAACATGGACGGGACTGGAGGACATTATGCGGAGTGAAATATGCAGAGAGCCAATTATAGCCTCACTTACGTGTGGAGCATAAGGAAAGACATGGAGGGCATTGTGAGAAGGAAAGGAAGGGTGAATGGGGGGAAATCAGAGGGGGAGATGAACCATGAGAGATTGTGGACTCTGAGCAACAAACTGAGGGTTCTGGAGGGGAGGGGGTGGGGGGTTGGGCGAGCCTGGTGGTGGGTATTGAGGGGGGGGCACGTACTGCATGGGGCACTGGGTGTGATGTGGTGCATAAACTATGAACCTTGGAGCACTGAAAAAATAAAATAAACATATTTGGGAAAAAAATAAAGTATCTATTGGAAGGTTAAAAAAAAGAGAGAAGTTGAATCATGATGTTGTACACTTGAAACTAATGTAACAATGGATGTCAACTACACCTAAAAAATGATGAATGTAAAAATTTTAAAAATTGAAACCCAAATGACACCATGTTAACATTAGGCAATCTTTGTTGATGTGCATGTGGAGCCATATGCTATTCCTTTACTTTCTTTCATATCTGAAATTGCTCACATTTTAAAATATGTATAATTTTGGCCAGCAGAGCCTAATACCATTTTCTTTCAATCTTTATTCCGTCCAAACATAACAACATTGACACGTAGGTGTTCTTTGACTTTGTATTTTAACCTTTTTTAAACTACAAAATACAGAAAACTTCCAAACTCATTTTATGAGGCCAGCATTACGTTGATCCCAAAACAAGACAAAGACTCCATCAAAAAAGAGAATTACAGACCAATATCCTTGATGAACATGGATACAAAAATTCTCACCAAAATACTAGCCAGTAAGATCCAACAGTACATTAAAAGGATTATTCACTACAACCAAGTGGGATTTATTCCTGGGCTGCAAGGTTGGTTCAACATCCACAAATCAATCAATGTGATAAAATACATTAATAAAAGAACAAGAACCATATAATACTTTCAATAGAGGCTGAAAAAGCATTTGACAAAGTACAGCATCCTTTCTTGATCAAAACTCTTCAAAGTATAGGTACCTCAAAGTACCCTAGAGAGGGTACATACCTCAGTATCATAAAAGCCATCTATGAAAAACCCACAGTGAATATCATTCTCAATGGGGAAAAATTGAGAGCTTTTCCCCTAAAATCAGGAACACAGTAAGGATGCCCACTATCACCACTGCTATTCCACATAGTACTAGAGGTCCTAGCCTCAGCAATCAGACAACAAAAAGAAATCAAAGGCATCTGAATCAGCAAAGAAGTCAAACTCGCACTCTTTGCAGATGATAGATACTTTATGTGGAAAACCCAAAAGACTCCACTCCAAAACTGCTAGAACTCATACAGGAATTCAGTAAAGTGTCAAGATATAAAATCAATGCACAGAAATCAGTTATGTTTCTATACACCAACCACAAAAGAAAGAGAAATTAAGGAGTCAATCCCATTTACAATTACATCCAAAACCATAATATACCTTGGGATAAACCTAACCAAAGAGGCAAAGAATCTGTACTCAGAAAACTGTAAAGTACTCATGAAAAGAAATTGAGGAAGACACAAAGAAATGGAAAAATATTCCATGCTCATGGATTGGAAGAATAAATATTGTGAAAATGTCTATGTTACCTAAAGCAATCCACACATTTAATGTAATCCCTACCAAAATACCATCAATCTTTTTCAAAGACATGGAACAAATAATCCTAAAATTTATATGGAACCAGAAAAGACCATGAATAGCCAGAGGAATGTTGAAAAAGAAAACCAGGGGCACCTGGGTGGCTCAGTGGGTTAAAGCCTCTGCCTTCAGCTCAGGTCATGATCTCTGGGTCCTGGGATTGAGCCCCGCATCGGGCTCTTGGCTCAGCAGGGAGCCTGCTTCCTCCTCTCTCTCTGCCTGCCTCTCTGCCTCCTTGTGATCTCTCTCTGTCAAATAAATAAATAAGATCTTTAAAAAAAAAAACAAAAACACAAAGTTGGCAGCATCACAATTCCAGACTTCAAGCTCTGTTACAAAGCTGTAATCATCAAGACAGTATGGTACTGGCACAAAAACAGACACATAGATCAATGGAACAGAACAGACAGCCCAGAAATGGAAGCTCAACTCTATGGCCAACTAATTTTTAACAAAGCAGGAAAGAATGTTCAATGGGGGGAAAAAAAAAACAAAACAGTCTCTTCAATAAATGGTGTTGGGAAAACTGGACAGCCATATGCAGAAGAAAGAAACTGGATCATTTCCTTACACCACACACAAAAAAATAGACTCAAAATGGATGAAAGACCTCAATGTGAGACAGGAATCCATCAAAATCCCTGAGGAGAACACAGGCAACAACCTCTTCGACCTCAGCCACGCAACTTCTTCTAGAAACATCTCCAAAGGCAAGGGAAGCAAGGGCAAAAATGAACTATTGGGACTTCATCAAGATCAAAAGCTTTTGCACAGCAAAGGAAACAGTCAACAAAACCAAAAGACAACGGACAGAATGGGAGAAGATATTCGCAAATGACGTATCAGATAAAGGGCTAGTATCCAAAATCTATAAAGAACTTCTCAAACTCAATACCCAAAGAACAAATAATCCCATCAAGAAATGGGCAGAAGACATGAACAGACATTTCTGCAAAGTCCTCCAAATGGCCAACAGACACATGAAAAAGTGCTCAACATCACTTGGCATCGGGGAAATACAAATCAAAACCACCTCACCTGAGACACCACCTCACACCAATCAGAATGGTTAAAATTAACAAATCAGGAAATGACAGATATTGGCAAGGATGCGGAGAAAGGAGAACCCTCCTACACTGTTGGTGGGAATGCAAGCTGGTGCAGCCACTCTGGAAAACAGAGTTTTGAGGTTTCTCAAAAAGTTGAAAATAGAGCTACCCTACGATCCAGCAATCACACTACTGGGTATTTACCCTAAAGATACAAATGTAGTGATTTGAAGGGGCACGTGGACCTGATTGTTTATATCGGCAATGTCCACAATAGCCAAACTATGGAAAGACCCTAGATGCCCATCAACAGATGAATGGATAAAGAAGATGTGGTCTATATATACAATGAAATACTATGCAGACAACAACAACAAAAAAAAACTAAAATCTTGCCATTTGCAACAACGTGGATGGAACTAGAGGGTATTATGCTAAGTGAAAGAAGTCAGTCATGGAAAGACAATTATCGTATGATCTCTCTGAGATGAAGAATTTGAGAGGCATGGTGGGGGGGTGGTGGGGGGAAGGGAGGGAAATAAAATGAAACAAGATGGGACCAGAGAGGGAGACAAACCATAAGAGACTCTTAATTTCAGGAAACAAACCGAAGGTTGCTGGGGTGGGAGGGAAGGGATAGGGTGGCTGGGTGGTGGACATTGGGGAGGGTATGTGCTATGATGAGTGCTGTAAATTGTGTAAGACTGATGATTCACAGACATGTACCCCTAAAGCAAGTAATACATTTTATGTTAATAAAAAAATACAAGTATAAGAACATGATACAGAACAGATGTAGAGCTTATTGAATTATTACAATGCAAAAAGTCTGTTGACCTCCACCCAGGTCAAAAAGTAGGACTCTCCTAGTGCTGCCCACCCCCATGCCTTTTCATATGCTGCGCCCCAATGCCAATCACTGCCCTCCAACTAACCACCATCATGTAGAGCTTCCTACAAGTGTCCTGACCTCATACCCATGGTTCATACAGAGTGCTCGCTCCTCTGTGCTCACTTCCTGAAAATTGCCTCTGGATTGCGAGGCTTGAACAGAGTTGGGTTCTATGCTTATGGCAAACCTTTGGTGGGGTTGTGGGTTTCCACCAGGAAGTACATAATTTCTGGCCTTATTTTTGTGATGTTATTAGTCGGTGTTGTTCAATGACTAGATAGCCAAGGTTGCAAAATGATGATATTCTAATTGTCATATTGATTAAATATTTTTGTAAGGAGAAGCTTTCCCTCACCTACTATTTGGTCTCTTGGTAGACTTCATATAGGCAAGGCAGATAAGTGATTTGGCCATATTATTATTATTATTTTTTTACTGTTGTCAAGATAACTAATTTATTCCCTATCATCCTTTAAAGGGGACCAATTAGGTTTGTTTAAATTTCTTCTTAACACACAGATTTAAATATATTCAGTAGATTTTTATGCATTATAATTGCTATCCTTCTTGAAGCTCAAATGATAAGCTTAAAGCTTATTACTCATCTTTGGCCAGTGGGAGACTTGAAGAGTTGAACCTTCAGTCTTTTTGATATGAAACTTAAGAGTCTTTCATCGTTTCCTTTCTGTCTGGTATGTCAAGATGTTCCAGATTCACTTTGTACCTTTCTTGCTCCATTTTTCTGAAGAGCTCTGGTTTCTTTTACAGAAAGTATGTTTAGACCAGCACCCGGATGCTAGGAATGATCTTTGCTATTGGACTGGTGCTGTTTCTAGACCAGTGTCTGGATGCTAGGGATGACCTCTGCAATGGGACTGGTATTTTTTCCCAGGTTTTTTCAGTGAAGATAAAGCTAGGAGAGCAAGAACTCATGAGTTCATACTGATACTTATAACTCAAATTCATGACTAGAGGCTCTTCATTTTGTCCTTTATGTGTCACATCTAGCTTTCTTCTGCATCAAATATGCATTAAGAACACTGAGCCAATGATTGAATTAGGATATCTCATAATTGTTTCCTTTTTGCTTTAACCCCCAAAACATATTAGTTTTAAAATATTGATACTAAACATTACCACCAACAACATAATTACTGAAAAGTGTAACAACTGTTTTTATAGATAGTTGCCTCATTCCTTCTCAATTTTTTATGGTTGAACCAGAATTACATTGTCATAGGATATAGTCATTAACTACTCTCCTCACTCCCGGTTAACACTTATTCAGGATTATTTCTGCAAGGAGTCACACAAGACACGATCACTGCAGTCTTTCTGCTCAAACGTGTCCATTGTTCTGGTCTATCAATGCTCACTTTCTCAGAGACTCCACAAGAACCCTGGAGAACGCCACCCTTAGGTTCTTGAGAGCCTTTCTGGTGGGTACAAAAATTCTGGCTCACATTTCTCCAAGTATGTTAAAAATGTTACTCTTTTCATGTACATACCGCCTCTGAGTAAACCTGACAGCCATTTTCCCCAACTCCGCATTTCCCCCACATCTATGGTTACCCTCCTACCCAGCTTTCCAGGTGCATCTGGACAAAACAATCTCCCAAATTCCTCATGTTTCCTTTGAACTTCCCACTGCTCTCTGCCTTGACTAAAAGCTGGCCCTCACTGTGGAGAGTCCTCTTTCTCGTCCTCTCAAGTGGCCATGTCTCTTAGCTCCCAGAGCCAAGACGGGTCTGCTGAGGTACCCTGCGTGCTCACCCCCATGCAGAGCAACAGGTAGGGATCAATGAGCATTTGTTCATTGAATAAATGAGCAGTGAGTACTTTTGGCAAGAAGAATCTAAGCACTTAGGGAAACTAAAATAGTTAAGTAAAACAAAAGGAGGATGAGAAGAAGAAATTTCCAGAGCAAGAACAGTCCCTGACATTGGTAACTGTGACTTGGGCTTATTAGTGACCACATTGTGCCACATCCTAATGGAAGGTCACCCTTAGAAAGGGAGGAATCTAAAAAATATTTTTTCATCATATTTTAGAACCCTAATTTTAATTCCACTTCATGTTAATTAATTCACCTTTTTTCACCTCTGGGTTTCCAGTCTTCAAAGAAAACAAGGAGGAAAGTGAACTCTCTATAAACACAGTCTTATCCATCCTTGAAGGACCTGGACAAATGTCATGAAGGTCTCCATGACCTTCTCCTTCTCTTGCCATCTTTTTGGGACATATCTTGGTTTAACCCTTTTCACAGACCACTCTGTACTAACATGATTTCACAGGTGCCTGATTTCCCACAGGGTAGGAATGCTTTATCCTTGACTCCTTTATATATCCAAGAATAGTGTATTACATAAAAATAAATACTCAAAGATGTAATGAATTGGAGAATATTATATTCAGTGAAGTATAGTACACATTGATAAGAAAATTTGGAATTCTGACTTCATAAATATATAGTCACATTTTTTTAAAACTGTGTAAAAATACAGAGACCCTCTTTAGACACTCAACAACTCAGAAACAAGAAGGAATATTTCCTCAAGATTAAGAGATTTGAACAGAGATTTGGGGGGAAACACATTACCCTTTTGAAAACAGAAATAACACACCAGCCCTTTATCCTCCCCTGGGACACAGTTAAATAATTATCTCCTGAGGATTCACTTGTTTGAAAAGGAGATCTAAACATTTTATAAAAATAAAACCAGGGCAATTTAGAGCACCAAAGGAATATTATAATGAAAATAAAGGGAAAAATTATCTTAACCAGTTTATCACCAGTCTTGAATAGTATTATTTTGCTGATGTTGATCTTCCATAAATTATTATTTTTATGGGTATCTGATCAATTAGGGGGGTGGTGAATAAAAACTCAGTGTGTCAAAAGTTAATTGAAGATGCAGGAATAAAAGATTATGATTCACATATATTCAGTATATTCAAGCCCAAAGACACCTCCCCTACAGTCTCTGTGTTGCCGTACACAGGCCATACTTCATTTTCTAGAATTGTCTTCAGCAGGTTTGATCAATTTTGTTGAAGGAGAATGGGAACAGGGATGAAGTTCACCCTTGACCATACTATATCTTTTTTTTTCAAGTAGATTTACTTTATTCTTAGAAATTTCTGTTGATATTTAGGCTTTATATGTTGTAACTAAGTATAAACTGGTTCTATTCCAGGTATTTAGTACTTATTTTTCTCTGATTCTTGAACTTTGTGATGTAGATCAATAAATAAAAACTTAGTTTTCCAGGGTTTTCTCACTAGTTTCCACTATATTCAATAAATTTCTGTATCATGTTGATGGGTTTTTTTTTTTTTTTTAAAGATTTTATTCATGTATTTATTTGAAAGAGAGAGAGGGAGTGTGCGAACCATGTGCAGGGAGAAGGGCAGAGGGAGAGGGAGGAGGAGACTTGCTGCGTGTGGAGCCTACCCAGCCGGGGCTGGGTCTCATGACCCTGTGCCAAAACCAAGAGCAGGACGCTTAACTGACTGAGCCACCAGGCACCCCATATTGATGGATTTTCATCTTGTATGACTTATTCTGTAAAATCTAGAATTACCAAGTATGAATATTAACATTGTTGTTTGTGTTATGATCACAGTTACTGCACCAAAGTCTTAAATATCATGAAGACTTAGCTCATATTGATGTAGCCTCCTGTCTGACATAGAGAGACGCCCCTAAATACGTCTTGCGTGCTGATTTTACAGTCCTATGCTAATCTTGCCTTGTTTCTCAGGCCCTGGGCTGGAGCCTGGCCTGGGGCAGGACTGCACAGCCTCTCCCGACCTGCACTGGAGCCTGGCCTGGGGCAGCACTGCACAGCCTCTGCTGACCTGGGCCGGAGCCTGGCCTGGGGCAGGACTGCACAGCCTCTCCTGACTACAAAGCACTGTATGTCCCGCAGGGTCTGTGTCTCCCTGCTCTCTTCCTCCTTTCTGACCAGAGCACAGTGAATGTTTCTTTCTGTCACAATATGCTCCCTGTTAATAAGTTATGTTTAGTGCCTTCCCAGGCCTGACGTTTCCTCCTGTGGCTCCAGGGCTTCATGGTCCAGCCCACGT
>CM053610.1:115560162-115580264 GCA_028646535.1 Procyon lotor
TAGCAAGAAAACACTACAAGTATGTTTCCTTTCTTTCTTACATATAATTTAGTTTCTGTTAACCAATAGACGCCCAAATTCCCATCTCTGTCCCTGTCTCCACTGTGGCAGGTGGCCCCAAACAGGACGGAACACCTGTCCCAGGGGGCTCAAGATGCTGCTCACCAGCGCTACCTGTCTCTAACTGGCAGGGCAGAGCACCGTGTGTGCTGGTCGATGCAGCTGAGCACTAGGGATGGGCACTCAGACAGAGAGAGAGCTGTCCTGGGGACCGCTTTCCTGGTGGTGGGCCCCGGTCATGATGATTTGGAGTGAGATGCACTGGGCATAAATGTTCCCTTCCTGTGTCTAAGTAACTAAGGAATTCTGAAACTGTCTCTATTTCCATAACTTCTACTCCATTTTATTTTCTAGGTTGTTGCTCATTTAATGTTTGCATTTGCATGTTTCAGTAATCATAATAGTAATAAAGAGTATTACATACCCAAGACAGTCCCCCGCCCTTGTGTTTTCCCATGATCCGTCCCCATGTCTGAAGGATTATTGTTTGATCTCAACTGGAGACCGACAGAGGGGTCAGTTTCAATGCCATAAGAATTCCACTGAGCGACCATTACCATAAAAAAGGCCAAAAGACAGAATCCGGGCCGCGCTGAAGAGAAAAAAGCACTTCCCAATTTGCATAAATTTGTGGGTGCATATAAAAGCAATTTGGCAAAGTTGCCCTTTCCCAGCCGGGGCTTCTCCCAAATGTAACTGACGGTGCTGACAGAATCCTGCTACGTGCTGACAGAATCCTGCTACGTGCTGTATGTAGAGGTAAGAACAGGACAAATAACAGCAACTACTTACAGACAATTGTAAGTGCCACCCACCATGGGGGTGCTCCACCTATGTTTGTGAACTCACCCCTCTCAGAAAGCCTCCTGCTTGTGCGGTATCGTCAGCCAGGTGAGTGCACAGAAGCAATGAAGCAGCAAGATGTGAACCAGTTCAGGGACAGATGATTTGGCCTAACACCAGCTCCATGCAGATCCTATTGCTTCGATTCAAATTTCCCAAAGATCAGGCTGACCAAACAAACGTACAGTATTCAGGATATTTTTGAACGTGTCACTGAATGTACATTCATCCAATTAAGAACCAGCAGTCAATCAAGTTATTCATTCCAGAAAATAACCATGCTTATTCACAAAGCAATTCTTTAAAGAATTAAAAATATTTTCATGTATTGTCATGTTGACATTTTCCTTTGGTATTCAACACCATCATTGCAAAAGTTTTCAGCTCACTCACTGTGTGTGTTTGCACGCAGGCATGTGTGTACATGTGTGCATTTTCGTGTGCAGTATTGCAAGCTTTTTCTATTTCTATTGTGCAGTATCAGTGTGTGTTTGGGCAAAAACCTGAATCAAATGTGTATACGCCATAACCAATTCCAGATGCATCTCTCATCCATAGATTTCTTAATTTAGCACAAGCATCGCTTCCATGATGCTGGGCTCTCTCGAAAACGCTTTATTTCATTGCAACGATCTTATCTCCAATGTAAAACTTCTTCACCAGCTGGCTAGAGTCTCCACAGTCATGTCAGATGTCCTACCTCTGACACAAAAAAAGGTAGGTGATTGTCTGATTTAGCTGAGTTCTGTATCTAAAGCACCTGCTGGCAGGAAGCTAGAATTGGCTCCTTTAGTTGTTGGTGAGGTTTGCCGTCAGCCTGGGAACCAGCGTGGGGGCCGTGAGCACCGCACTTCCTGCCGCACACCTGAGCGCGGACGCGGGAGCAGAACCGATTCAGAGACACTTTCCGACCTAAAGGACACACCTCGCCTCCCTCTGTGGTGCACGAAGGTTCCTCTGCAATCACAAGCGGGAGTCACCGCCCGAGGCAGACTTCCTCTCCACCACCGTGGAGCTGAGGGAAGACAGAGAGCGTCAGGCTGGAGGAGGGGACACAGGTACATGCAGTGTGGGCCGGAAGTGTGGGCAGAAAAGGGCCTCGGATGAACGGGCGGATGAGAAGAGGCCTGCAGAGTGGCTGACAGTGCTGTACGGGCAGTAACTTCCCGGTCCTGCAGTCAGTCAGCAACTGCACGGATTATGAACGTCAGAGGAAACTGGGGAGCATGTACGGAGACAACTTTTGCAACGGCCTGCTGGGCCTCCAAGGGGCCCGCAGCATGAAAACATCCCCAACCGCTGACCAGACCACGAGGTCAGCTTATCCTCCCTTCTCCCTTCTCCTCTGTTTTAGCCACGGGCGTGCTGACCCTGAAGCGAAGCTCTTCTTTATCTCGTACTCAGATAACGTGGACCCCAGAGAAGTGGGTTTTAACTGGTCCCCTGTCAGATTCAAGCATGTGTGTGCACGAGAGCTCTGTCCACCGTGCTTGTGGACACCACCAGGGGAGGCCAGGGAGGCCGCCGCAGCTACGAGGCGGACATCTCCCCCATCTGTCCGACGATGGGGATTCAATGTGACAACAGCACCTCCCTGGGAGGACAGTACCCCGAAGAGCGGACCAGGCAAAGGGGTCTGGAGAGACCAGAGGTAAGCCAGGCTGTCTCGGGCAACTGGGGCCCCAGCCACGGCCCCAGCCTCAGCAAGTTGAGCTCATAGCTCTCCTTCTTTTGAGGCATCCGCATCAGTGGGCAGACGGCAAGGCTGAGTGAAAGCGCATCCACCTCCTTCCGGTCGGTACGCTGTGGGTAACAAGGAAAGCCAAGGAGCAGAGGATTGTTCGAGGGAAGCTGGAGGCATCAGAGGGCTTGCTGGCTGCTTCTTCCAGCTCAGTCTCTTTAATGCCTTTTCTCCTGGAACGTGGTCGTGCTTGTCAGCCCGGCTCTGGTCAGGGACACAGGTGCCCTTCCATCCATCCTCTGTGTGAGGGGTTCACCCGGCACGGGAGCCTGCAGGAGTGTTGGGACACCTGGGGGACCGGAAGTCAGGGACCTGCTGCAGATGGTGGGGCGCTGCCCCCAAGATGACACGAGACGGGCGTGGCCGGCCTGAAGCCGCGCACACAGAGCCTCCTGAGTCCTGAGCAGGGGTGAGGCGGGCTCTCGCACAACTGCCCACGCCTCCCCCTGCACACCCCAGAGGAATGGCTCCTGGGTCACAAGGCGTGGCTCCCTCAGCCCACCCGGCCCCAGGCCACACTCGGGAGGCGATCTTGCAGTCCCCCTCCCGGTGCTGGAAGGGAGAGCTCCGGTGCCTGTCACCAGGCCAGTCCCCGCGGGTATGCACGCAGCTCACCTGCAGCAGGTGCGTGAACTACAACCCGCCACCACGTCACACTCTCCGCTGGGAACCTGGGATCAGAATGGCCACCAACGAGGGAGTGAGCATTACTACCGCTAATTAAAGAGTTCTAGTGAAAGAGGTATGTCACCTACAGGAACACTTTAGTTATTCCAAACTGTTGGGAAAAGGTGATCTGAGGCAGTTCCCTTTTCTAGTTAGAGGCTATCCCTCTGCTGGGCAGACACCCCAACCTGTGGGTTCAGCGGCTCTGCCACTGCTGACCTTCAAGCTCAGATACTGCAGCTCACCTCTGACACCCGCTTCTTGCCTTCCAGCCCACAGTCTATGTCAACTCTAATGGGAAACAGAACAAAAACCCGGGCCCCGTGAGAACCTCCAATGTGTGAGTGCCCACGTACACGTGGCCTCCTCCCCACCCCCGTGGCCCACATCTATCACATTCAAGTGAGTGGCTTCTGTTATCTCCACGTTTTAGATGGAAATTTCCACGATGTCACACTTTTCTTCTTTCTGATTCAGTTAGTTTACAAGTAATTTCACCTTTAATCAGTGCCTTAGACCATCAGGACAGCGTTGCCTTGTGCTTTAATGATAGTGAACACTCTCAATTGCTCATTATCTGCCAGCAACTGAACTAAGTACCTTATACTAATAAAATAATGTATTGCTCTGAAAAACACTATGAAATAACAGATACTATTATCAAATTTTGCATATAAGGAAACTGAATCTTGTTTGAATACGAAGTTTTTGCCAGAAACCGTACAACTGGGGAGCACTTACCCAGAAATTGGACTTCGATCCACCCATCTCTAGGAACGGGCTTGTATGATCTCAGTCTCCACTGTATTGTGTAAAATTAGATGCACGTAAGCTAATTATATTTGGACATTGTATTTAGTGTTCTGTTGTCTTTTTTTTTGTAATAATTTTTTATTTTTATTTAATGATTTTTTTTCTTTTATTACGTTAGTCACCATACAGTACATCATTAGTTTTTGACATAGTATTCCATGATTCATTGTTTATGTATAACACCCAGTGCTCCATGCAATATGTGCCCTCATTAATACCCACCACCAGGCTAATACCCTTGCCTCCCTTCCCCCTAAAACCCTCAGTTTGATTCCCAGAGTCCACAGTCTCTCATGGCTCATCTGCCCCTCTGATTTCCCCCTTCTTCGTTTTTCCCTTCTTTCTACTAACGTCCTCCATGCTACTCTTTATGTTCTGCATCTAAGTGAAACCATATGATAATTCTCTTTCCCTGCTTGACTTATTTCACTTAACATAATCCCTCTAATTCCATCCATGTCAATGCAAATGGGGAAATGCTGAGAGCCTTTCCCTTAAGATCGGGAATAAGACAAGGATGTCTACTCTAACCACTATTGTTTAACATGGTGCTAGAAGTCCTAGCAACAGCAATCAGACAACAAAAAGAAGTAAAAGGTATTCAAATTGGCAAGGAAGTCAAACTCTCTCTTTTCGCAGATGACATGACACTTCATGTGGAAAAACCCAAAAGACTCTACCCCCAAATTACCAGAACTCATAACAGCAATTCAATAATGTGGCAAGATACAAAATTAATGCACAGAAATCAGTTGCTTACTTCTACATTAACAACGTAAATGTAGAAAGATAAATTAGGGAATTGATTCCATTTATAACAGTACCAAAAAAACAAGATACCTTGGAATAACCCCAACCAAAGAGGTAAATGATCTGTACTCTACAAACTATAGGACCCTTATGAAAGAAATTGAAGATGACACAAAAAGATGGAAAGCATTCCATGCCCATGGATTGGAAGAATAAACATTATTAAAATCTCTATGCTGTCCAGAGCAATCTATATTTTCAATGCCATACCAATCAAAATACCAATGGCATTTTTCAAAGGGCTGAAACAAACTATCCTAAAAATTTTTATGGAATCAGAAAAGACCTCAAATCGCTAGGTTGAAAAAGAAAAACAAAGCTGGGGGCATCATGTTGCCCAATTTCAAGCTATATTACAAAGCTATGATAACCAAGATAGCAAGGTACTGGCACAAAAACAGACACATAGATCAATGGAACAAAACAGAGAACTCAGATATGGACCCTCAACTCTATGGTCAACTAATCTTTGACAAAGCAGGAAAAAATATCCAATGGAAAAAAGACAGTCTCTTCAATAAATGGTGCTGGGAAAATTGGACAGCTATATACAGAATGAAACTGGACCATTCTCTTACACCATACACAAAGATAAACTCCAAATGGATGAAAGACCTCAATGTGAGACAGGAATCCATCAAAATCCTAGAGGAGAACATAGGTAGTAACCTCTTCAACATCAGCCACGGCAACTTCTTTCAAGACACGTCTCCAAAGGCAAGGGAAATAAAAGTGAAAGTGAACTACTGGGACTTCATCAAGATAAAAAGCTTCTGCACAGCAAAGGAAACAGTCAACAAAACAAAGAGACAACCCACAGAATAGGAGAAAGTATCTGCAAATGACACCAGAGACGAAAGGCTGATATCCAAGATCTATAAAGAACTCCTCAAACTCAACATTCAAAAAACAAGTCAGTCAAAAAATGGGCAGAAGACATGAACAGACACTTCTCCAGAGAAGACATACAAACGGCTAAAAGACACACAAAAAAATGTTGAACGTCATTAGCCATCAGAGAAATGCAAATCAAAACCACATTGAGATGCCACCTACAATACAGGTAATACAAGTCAGAACGGCAAAAATCCACAAGGCAAGAAACAACAAATGTTGGAGAGGGTGTGGAGAAAGGGGAACCCTCTTACACTGTTGGTGGTAATGCAAGTTGGTGCAGCCACTTTGGAAAACCATGTTGAGGTTCCTCAAAAAGTTAAAAATAGAGCTATGCTATGACCCAGCAATTCCACTACTGGGTATTTACCCCAAAGATACAGATGTAGTGAAAAGAAGGGCCACATGCACCTCAATGTAATAAATGTTTTAGTACAGAGAGTGCCTACATCCCTTCTCCCAGATTCTCCCACTATTAGCATCTACCTTCCTATGGCAGATTTGTCATAAATGATGAACCAATACTGACAGCTTACTATTGACTGAAGTCCAGACTTCACTCATATTTCCTCAGTTTTTGCTCCTTTTTCTGTCCCGCCATCCCGTCCGGGTTCCCTGGCACATCAGTTGCCATGTCTCCCGGGGCTGCGTCTGCCAGGACGATTTCTCAGATTTGTTTTTGATGGTCTTGATGGTTCTGAGGAGTCCTGGTCAGAAACTTTGTAGAACGCCCCTGCATTTGCACCGATGTTTTCTCTCCTGGGCAGACTGGATAACCCGTCTCTGGGACGGAGGCCCCAGAGGTAAAGTGCCATCGTTGTCACCCAGTATCAAGCAACCCTGCTGTTCACACAATTTTTTTTTTCACAGCACAAGCCTTTACTCTTTACACATCATTCTAGCAAAGTACTTAGTATTACAAACGAATGGATTACATATTAAAGAGCTTTAAACTTATAATGTTATTCATGTATTGTTTTCCTTTTCTTTTTTTTATCGTTCACACAATTTATGACTGTCAGCCTTGACCTTGGTCACCAGCTGAGGTCATGTTCATGGAGCTCTCCAAGGAAAGGTACTTGCACCCCTTTCAATCCTATCCTCTTCGGAAGGAAGTCACCACACACAGCCTGCACATCAGGGCTGGAGGCCTCTCCTCCACAGAACTTGAGAGTAGACTGCATAATTTATTTGCAATTCTTCTGAAGAGAAGACTTGTTTCTTCTCCTCCATTCATTTCTTTAATCTCTGGTTTATATAAGTGTGAACTCACTGATAATTATTTTGCATTTTGGGCTTTAATCTAATACTACGTTTTTCATTTTGTGGCTCTCATTTTTTCAGCTCTGACCTTTGGGAGTTTTCCAAGATGGCTCCTGTGTCCCTCTGACAGGTCCACATGGCTGTGATACCTGAGCACTTCCTTTCTTTCTGGAACTATAAGATGTTCCAAGCTCCTCCTATCTATGACCTGCCTCTTTCCAGAACCAGTCATTCCCCAAGCAATCCTAGTTCCTTTCACAGGAGAACAGTATCAGAAACTAAGATCTGCCTTCCGAGTGAGCTCAGTGGTGTAGGGCACTGCAGCTTCTCGGCCCCTCGGCAGACAGAGCTAGGAAGCATCCCCTGCCAGACAGACACACACACATCCCGTCATTTCTCCATCTGTCTGTCTGTTTCTACACCAAAGCCAAACCCAAGGTCGTACCGCTCTCTCCAAACCTCGGCCAGCCCCGCTCGGCTCACTGCAGCCTCGGGCCCCATTCCATCACCTCATCATCAGGCCTCTGCCTCGCACCCTGTTAGTGACCCGAGTCCCCTCCCAGAGGACTTCCCGTGGCAGTTCGCTTCTCTCCCCATCACGCAACATTAGAATAGAACGATAAGTTCCATCTGAATTGTGGGTAAAATAAAAGCAGCTGGCTCCAAGTGAGAGTTTGAAAGGCCCTCCATGCTTAAAGCTTCCAGGTAAGAACTTGGACTGTCTCACGGGGCCACTGAGAGAACTTTGATGCCCGGTGTCCACCCTCAGCCCCGTTCTAAACAGGTGAAGGGCAGTGGATGGCCTCACACAGCTAGGCTATGTACACTGCGGTGTGTGAGTTTGCACATAAATAATAGTGACTGTTTATTATCAGAGGCTCTTTCGTGTTTCCCAGATTTTGTATTTAAATGTGAGATGATTGCTCTTCAGTAACCCTCAGGACCATTTCTTCAGAACTTACAGACATGAAGGAATATGTGATCAGCCTATTACAATTAGTTTATTATTTACGACACATATCAAGACCATAGAGACCTTTTGTCTGAGTCTTCACATGGTCTTTATTACTCATAGATGATCTGCCAAACCATCTCAAAAGTATCTGAAGAACTTCTAGATCTTGCGAGGTGGAGCACACCTCAGGGACACACACAAAGAGCTCACCTGAAGCCAGCAGAGTCGAGGACCACAGGAGCTGGCAGACAGTCTGGGAAGAGGCGAGAGCACCAGGTCCCGGGCTGAGGATAAGCCAGAGTCCAAGAACTAAAGTATGGAGCTAGAAGAGGTCTCCTCTCTTGAGGACAAAAATACCAGCTGTCAGACTATCACAGCTAATGACATATTCAGGTCAGTCATATTTTAAATATCCGGCCCCTTTCTCCATATACTCATCAGGCAACTGTCCTGACTGGGGGGCTGCCATAGGCATGCTGCTCTCGAACCGCATACGTGAGCCTTCTAGATTCATGTTGGCATTGCTCCTTTCTTCAGCAAGTGCTCAACATTTGCTCCTCTGAGTACTGAGGAGGCAGGAGGAGCCCAGGGCGAGGGCAGGGGGAAAGTGTGTGAGAAGTGTGTATTCTGTACTTGGTAAGTAACGCCGGACTCCCACTGAACTCGGGAGTGGGAGTTCCTTCCTCTCAAAACCCACAGAGGTGACAGAAATGGGACTGTGTGGAGGCATGAACCCAATGAGACTGTGAAACAGAAGGAAAGGTGACAGCAACAATATCTCAGAAGTAGGAAGCCCGTGGATAAAAGGAACTGTCCCTGCACCAATGCCTAGAGACAGGCAGATCTGGGCCTCAGAGGCCCAGGAATGCTGGGGAATTAGGGGGTTGTGTGGAGGTGGGTGAGGGCAGAAGCACTGTGTGAAAGTCTGTTCAAGAAGCAACCATGTTCCTTGTAGACCCTTTTCCTCACCTTGAAAGGGGCCAACCCTCTCACAGCAGGTCAGAGCCCAGGACCGGCGCCCCAGCAGGACTGAGTCACAGGACTGACTGTGGGGACAACAGGGGCAAACCTGAGGTATGCGGGAGGCACTGGGAGGACGAGGCCACACACTGAGTGTGGATCCCCAGACTTCCCCCAAGACTCATGGCAATGGGCTTGAACACTACAGGGAGAATTCTGTAGGATTTTCTCTAAGAATGAGATTTTCTAGACAAAAATGTACTGGAACTACATCTGGAGCTTCCCTGGTGAAGTAGCTCAGCCAAACTATCCCCCACCCCCACCCCGAGGAAGCTTATGCGTTGACAAGCACATGCGTTTACACAGAGCCTCAAGCCAGCTTTGGAGGGGAAGGATTTCCAGATGTCTGAGAACAGTATCTAAGAAGAGAAATAGACATGAGACCAAACAAAAGAAAAGGAAATCTCAGAAACTTGTGGGAAACAAAAGTTACAGAAGAAAATCTCAAAAAAAAAAAAAAAAATGACATTTTGGGGACAGTAAGAAAAGGTAATGCATACCTAAAATAAGAATTAGAATTTATATGAAAAGGAGGAAAATTCAGAGATCCAGAAAGATCCCTTGCATACTGAAACTCGATGGCACAAACAGAAAGTGTAATAGAAGGACTGGGAGAAAATCTCATTAGAATTCCTGCAAAGTAGAACAACGACGACAAAAGATGGAAAACAGAAGATAAAAGGTTAAGACTGTAGGAGATCCACACCTGAAATCCAGCGTCAGACTAAGAGATCTAAAAAAGAGAAAAAAAGAGAATGAAGAAATCATCAAGGAACTAAATTGAAAATATGCCCACAACTGAAGGACACAAGTTTACAGATGAAGAAGCCTCACCGAGGGCCCAAATTATGGTCAAAAAGGAGCCCACATCAAGACACATAATCCTGAATTTCAAAGCCCATTTGAAGGGTGGGGAGAGACCACATAAAAAGCCTGAGGAACCAGAAGTCCAAGGAGCTTTTATGTGTGCAAGTACACGAGAGGAGATACTTGCAAGATTCTGAGGGAAAGTGGTTTCCAACCCAGAATTCCGTCCAGTAAACTAATAATAAAGCGTTGAGAGTTAGAATAAGAAAGTAGCAGCAGACGAGGTGTGGGAGAGCCCTTAACCACATTCCCTAAGCCCTGTTTCCCCATTAGCAGATCCATAGTCTTGCTCATGATGGGGGAAGAGTGCCCAAAACAACGCTGGCATCGAGGGAGGCGCACATTACATCCGTCTGCCCATTACAGGTGTGCAGAATTCTGCAGCTAAGGCTTTCCTCCCTCCCAAAGAGAAGGACAAAGATGCCCAAGGAGAAGACTCGGTTCCTTCTTTCTGGAACACAGATGTGAGGTCAGAAGCAAAGCTCAGTATGACATAATGAGATCACAGGATGGATGTGACACCTTGATGACATAGCAGATGCCACCTGAGACCTGAATGTCCCTCACACTTCCTGCCATGTGAACAAAAGAAACCCTAAACTCTGCCTTAAGGGTTATGCTTTATGCTACAAGCAGTCATACATACAAGTGCAACATAGACACATACATGCCAATGATCAGTCTCTTACGTGTTCTTTCTTTTGAAGATACTAAAGGATGTCCAGCACCTGAATTCAAGTGGTAGACCAAGAGAGCAAAGGGTGTGGGACTCAACTCAGGAAAGGGGATAACGGATTTTCCAATACAGTGAAGGATATGGCACCCTGGATAGCCCCAGGGCACGAGCCAGGAGGAAGACACACCCGAAATGCACCAGGAGGACCTAGGGCTCTCGACCAGATGTTCAAAAATGCCATGCATCTGATGGAGAGCTTCTCCTTCTTGTAGAGTAAATACATAAATAAGATAAATAAGCAAATGACATTATTGGTACCTCCAGGGCAAACAAACAAAAATACGTGACAAGAAGGGAAAGTAAGTATCATATCTACGTGCCTCAGTTGTGAATAGCATTAAAGTGGTCATGATAGTGGCGATGCTGGGTATTTTCTAAGTTATAATATAACTGTCTTTGGAGGTTAGAGGAGGAAGTGTTGGTACATTTGGAGTGGAGATGAGAAATCTAAATCCTCATCTTCAAAACTAGAAAGTCAATAGATAATATCTCATTAAAAACAAACACTATAGCAAAAAAGGAACAGACTTCTGAAATACAAAGGCAAACATCAGAATAATGGGCAAATATGAGTATAAACAGCTGAAAACTGAAGGTGGCTACTTCTGACCATAGAATGAATGATGGATGCCAATTATTTCCCTAAGAATCTGTAGAACCAGATACCTGGGTGGCTCAGTAGGTTAAGTGTCGGACTCTTGACCTTGGCTCAGGTCATGATCTCAGTGTCGTGAAACTGAGCCCCGCCTCGGGGTTCCGGCTTGCAAGAAGTCTGCTTCAGCTGCTCTCTCCCGATCTGTCCCACCCCCCCACTGGCACTCGCACACATTTTCTCTAAAATAAAGAAATAAATAAAATCTTTAAAAAACAAACAAAAAAAAAACAGAATCCAAGTGAAGGTATAATTTTGATAAAGCAAAACACACTAAAGGAATATATTCCAGAGGTGCTAAAGTTAGGTTTATGTTAACACCTTCGTTTTTATTCTGAGACTATGGAAAGGTTTGTTTCCTCATCATCTGGCTCATTCTCTAATGCTCTGTCCCTTTCATTTTAGCGTATTTCTAGCCAGTGATAAACAATCAAAATAAAAGAATGAATAAAAAGTAATATCAGATTTCAAAGTGCAACTTTTCTGCACTCATCTATTTGATGAGTGCACTCATCAAAAATCTCATCTATTTTTAGGGCATAATGAATATGCGTAATGTAGAGATTTATGAAAAATGACCACAGGCTAGTTTGCCCACTTGCAGATGCATCCAAACACCAAAATCCATGAGTCTTGCTCCTTATACAAAATATTGCCAGAAGACCTCCATTCTCACTTCCCAATTTTCTCCTTCTTAAACCTACTGTATTAATTCTGTATAACCTACCAGAATGCAGTCAAGGTGTGTAGGGGCTGCTTTCATCTCTGGAGGCTCTGGGATCTGTGCATTTCCAAGCCCGTTATTGGCTGAATCCACCCCCCTTGCCGTCCTAACGGTGGGGCCCCTGGTCCTTTGCTGCTCATCAGCCGGGATCAGACTGTATTCCTGGAAGCTGCCCACATTTCTTCTCATGCTTTACAAGTGACTGCCCTCCTAATGTTTTCTTTGGGCTTTGCACTCACTGGCACAAACGACTACTTTGTTGCTTACGTCATTTAAATTATTTTGTCTCTCCCTCTTTTTTTAAATAATGGTTATTACACCAATGCCTGCAAGTTAAACATGCATATGATATGAATCCACTATGTGGACAAAAACAATTTAGAAGGATGAGACTCTTTCATAGCTGCTTAAGGCTACCACTGAAGCAAAGTGGTATTAGATATTCTTTTTTATTCCCCTATTAATGGATATTGTACTTGCAAATAATTATACAAAGAGGAAAGAACTTCTTTGTTATACTCAAATAAGTTTCAAGATGTTATTTCTGCACTGATGAATCTAAAGCTCTATATTGCACTTATGTGCATTTTGCCCTTTTCCTGTCTCAAGTCATTGTCATCACAAGAATTTGCAGTGGCACTGGAGTCTGTCGGCGAACCCTGGCATCATATTGGACAACAGCTATTACTATACAGATGGCAAACTGTTAGCATGTGGAAGACGAATGAAAAGGAAGATCAAAAGTGACAGAAATCAAATACTCACCTGGGCTACTCTTCTATGCCTCCTCTTCCTCTAATCATGGACCTCGGGAGCCATCCCGTTGGAAAGAAGGATTCTCCAAACCCTGCTCCCTGCTCTCACCTTGGGAAAATGTGCACGTCTCATCTCCTGTGCCCTGTATTTCAGACCCAATTTACCACTGCCGTCAACCACTTCTTGGCACTTCATCATTTTTTTAGTATTCCATTAAAGCAAAGCTACGTAGACTCCATATACATTTTTTAAAGGCGTGGAGGGAAAAAAAACCAACACAGAACAAGTAAGTCAAGTCTATTCCTGGAATACGGAGCAGCAACCAATGAGCAAGCAGAGAGGGTGCCTTCTTGGGCCATCAGACGAGTCCCCCCCACTTTACGCAACCTGATTCTGGCCATCCCACCATCACAGACTCAAGCCACGAAGGTCTCATCCTTAAATCTCTAAGAGCCACCTTTTACCCTGTAAAAGTCCCTACGTGGAGTCTCACTCTACCGTAACATCACTTTTATGAGATCAACCTTAGCAAGAATTAGTCACCTGCTGAGAAGTATTACATTCCTGTGGCAGGAAGACGGGGCTTTGGGGTTTGCTCAGGTAGGCACTGGGAGGGACCAGAGGGAAGTACTTCCCTTCACAACTGGACACAGGGCTGGTCCCACATCTGTCATCCTGAGAAAACAACCAAGTTCAGCATTAGCCATTTAGGTCATTTTTTTTCTTTCTTTTCCCAGTCTAAACATTTGGTTGTTTCTAGAATGACTACCTTCCCCTGGGAACTCAAAGGGAATTCAGGTCACTCTGGTGCCTACCACAGCCTAACTGGAGAGGAGGCAAAACCGTTGGTTAAAGACAAAGCCCTAACTCCCAGGGGATGCATTATTTGGCAAATACGTCATTATTAGAGGTGACTAACATAATAAAAATAAATTTCTAAATTCCTGAAATTATTTAACCCTTTCTGAAATGGGGGAAAAAAGCAAAGTCAGCATTTTTATCACAGCTCAAGAAACAATTTTGCTCTTAATTTTTTACAATTCATCCTTTATACTGAAACCCGTGAATCATGTTAGAATATAGTTCAGAAAAGCCCAAATTCAATTTACTTACCAACACAGACCTATAAGCCCCTACCCTCAAACCTTGGGATCAGATGTGCATCACACTGAAATTTCTTATTCAGATATTAGAAAAGACGCAGGGTGCACGCGCCCCGCACTGCGTGACGTCCTGGCAGGCCGAGGGGGCTCCCAGCCGTCCAGCCCCCAGTGCCAGTGTGGCAATGCCCACATGGAGAAGGCGGAGTTAGAGCCCAGGGCTCCCATCTGCCCGGGGCAGGTGTGGCTGTCTCACAACTTTGGAGCAAGGCAGGTTTGCCTACAAATGGGCAACTAAACAAACACACAAAAATAGTTTTTCAGTGTGTTTTGGACTTCTGAATTGCAGATGACAGATTGTAGACCCATATTTTTATTGCTGCTATGTATGGGGAAGGCACTTAACACAAAAAAAAAAAAAAAAAAAAAAAGAGGAGGAGAAGAAGAAGAAAGAAGAAGCCTAAACTAATATGAGAGGTTGTCATCTTACTTTCCACAGCACTTCAGAGGAAGGGAGGGGGCGACAGCCATGAAATCCCAGAGAACTCTCTGAGGACAAGTCCCGTAAGTACAATCATCCAAAAGGTATTAATTAAAGCAATCCTAAAAAAGGCAAGTGAGTTCATTTATTTTGGAGAGTCATAAAATGTAAATTCAACTAAATAAATTCTTTAGCTGTACCAATTTATACAAGAAGTAAACCTAGGGTAACTTAGCAACTACCGCCTCAGAAGAAGAAAGTATGTTTAAGAATATTCATGATTATCCACTAAAATTAATGGAACTATAACAAAAGAGAAGCAATCTAATGGCCAGTCTGCTACTAAGGATGTTCAAATAAAGCACAGTTGTATAAATTATTAGATGCTAAGTTTACCTTGGTACATTCTAGAACCTATTGCTAGTAGATGAAGCAGTAAAGACAAATGCATAACAAACAAAACAGGGCTTTTGGACCAGAAAGTTCTTTGCTATTTCAAGTGTCCATTAGTTCTTGGGGAGGATGGGGCACAAAGAAGAGCGGTAAAACTAACTTTTTATGAGTGAGTTAGAATTTTCTGTATCAAAATACTTGTTAAGTATCAGCTGATGTGGTGATCAGAAGACCAATTTCCACAAAAGAGAAGAAAACAGTTTAAAGTAACTGCAAACAGTAAGTTATGGACAGGATGTGTAGGGCTGAGACCGAGCTTCCAAATTCTCAAGAGTGGACAGAGCTACCGTGTTTACACACAGAGAAGTCTCTGTGTTCATGACCCAGACAGCTCCGCGTTAAGACTTGTCATTTCACAGAGGCCCAAGTTCTCTACACACACGCGCGCGCGAAAATTTAAAGCAACTACTGCGCTCCTATGAGTTTGGAGGCTTGTATTAAACTTGGCTTTGGACCGATACCGTGACTTCCACTCAGCTTTTAAACTACTTTCAACTCTGTTATAAGATACAGCGCACTGAAAAGCAAGGCCGCAAGCAAGGGTCCTCTTAAAATACTGAAAGACGTGCTAGACGTGCCATCTGGAAAATCCAAAGGGCAAAATGAGAAGGAAGAATCACGGGAGAACGGGAAGAGTGGGGGAGACCTGCAGGTTACACAGAGAGCAGGTGGCCGGGGAATGCGGCACAGTAAACAGCTTCTATTATTGAATTTCTCATGAGGAAAGACATCGGGTTAATCATAAATGCAAAGGAAAGTCAGACAAAGGAAAATACACACTCACACAACCCTGCGTGTTCACTGACTTGACATGGGATACTCACTGGCAAGGATACCCTCACTAATGCCAGAAGTAAGTTGTCACGTTTCTAGGATGTATACCATCCAGATTGATTGGCAAACTGCTTAAATAATTTTTCTCTCGGGTGCCTGGGTGGCTCAGTCGTTAAGTGTCTGCCTTCGGCTCAGGTCATGATCCCAGGGTCCTGGGATCGAGCCCCACAACGGGCTCTCTGCTTGGCAGGGAGGCCTGCTTCTCCCGCTACCATTTCCTCTGCTCGTGTTCCCTCTCTCGCTGTGTTTCTCGCTGGCAAATAAATAAAATCTTTAAAAAAAAAAAAAATAATAATAATAATTTTTCTCTCTGATTCTAAGGTGCTGTCATATACATAAAGCACAAGCAAAATTGCATCCTTTCATTCACCTTACAGCTCAATGTCACTTGGTAGGTTTGTCATCGTCTTGTCTGTGCCAACGCTGATCAGTTATCAGAAGCAACTTTCCAAAAAGACATTCTGTTCTATCTTGATTTTGTTTGGAGAAAGTTCTTGGCAAGTGACAAGGCTGTGACCTTCACCTGAAGGGTGAAGTAAGCCGTGTATTCCAGAATAGTCTTCTGATCCCTGGGGGGACAGCGCCAAGCTTCCGGAGTTTCAAACTGTGGTGAAATCCAGATGAGACACCTGGGCTCTTCTAAGCCTTTCTGATGGTTGGATGCACTTCGCTGTGTCGGACTGGAGACCAGTGAAGGGACTGCACCACAGTTAGAAATCAAATTAGGGGCGTCTGGGGGCTCAGTTGGCCAAGTGTCTGCCTTCAGCTCAGGTCAGGATCCTGGAGTCCTGGGATCGAGCTCCAGGTCCAGCTCCCTGCTTAGTGGGGAGTCTGCTTCTTCCTCTCCCTCTGCTGTTCCCCTTGCTACTTCTCTCTCTCTCTCACTCCCTCTCTCCCAAATACATAAAAATCTTAAAAAAAAATCAAATATGATTCACGAGAAAGTTTCGATATTGTCATCAGTATGTCACATGTCCCACATACCAAGACAAAATATCGAAAGGTAAAGATAAGTATCAGTGTTGATAAAGCAACTAAAGCCAGAGCCACATTTTCTATTACCTCGCATAAGTACACATGTACACACCTTTATACATACACCGAAATGGTAATGACTAAGGTAAAATGTGGGCTTTTCAAAGGTAAATTTCAGAGCCTTGAAAAGGGGTGGGGTTGAGGACAGGGAAGCTGGTTGCTCTTCAAAAACGGCTGCGGGATAATGCGCAGGAGGACTGAGAGCAAGGCCTGTATTCTTTACCACCCTGGGGAGGGTTATAAATGAGACACAGAAACACAAGTGTATAAAAATGTACTAAATGTTGGGGGGCCTGGGTGCTCAGTGGGTAAAAAGCCTCTGCCTTCGGCTCAGGTCATGATCTCAGGGTCCTGGGATCGAGCCCCACATCGGGCTCTCTGCTCAGCGGGGAGCCTGCTTCCCCCACTCTCTGCCTGCTTGTGATCTCTCTACTCTCTGTCAAATAAATAAAAAAAAATGTATTAAATGTTTAGGAAAATTAAATTAATATTTGTTGACCATGCTCCTAAAATGAGCAAAGCCTGAACCAGCTCTTTGTGGGAAAATCATGAGTAAACTGCCCACCCCCCACGCTTCTACCTTAGCTGGTGAAAATAATGCAAAGGCACACTAGGAATTAGCAGGTGATCTTCTCCACGGGGGCACCACGGTGGATAGACACTTACAGAGCACTTTACAGTTAAAACACTTTCATGTAGATACAGTGGGCATGCCCATTTCATAGACTAGAAAATTGGTTTTTATGAAAGTTGTGTAATTATCATGAAGTCACCCTGAGAGGAAGTAGAAGAGGCCGGACTTGAACTCAGGACTTCTGCCCTGTAAACCAGGCACTCTTCGCAACACTATGATGCTTCTTCTAAAATGGAAGGAAGGAGTGCAGGGTTCCCCTGATTTTAATGTAAAACGAGGGGAAAAGAGTTTAATTATGTCACATTTGGCATAATTAGAATTGAATTCAAGCTATTTCTCCTAAAATCTGAGCTTCAGATTTTAGCTTCAGCTAAAGTCTGGTGGGCAGACCAGCAGTTCAATGTCCCCTGAAGGTCGTCAGGAATTCAGACTCTTGGGACCCGCACACAGAGTCAGACTCAGTGTTGGGGTGAGCGCGCCTCTGGTCTGCAAAGCCCCCCCTGGGGTCCTGGGTCGCTCAGCATGTTCTTCAGCTCCGTGGACGGAATCACGTGGGCACCGCGTGAAGGAAGAAACCAGGCCCATCTCCTGAGTCTCCTGTTCCTCAGCTTCTTCAACTGCCCGGTCGTGACATCACACCTGGCTTGCCCACACAGTATTTCTCCATCTTCCTCTCTTCTTCACCTGCACGGCCACGCCCCGGCCAGTGTCTCCCTGGGGCGGCTGCGAAAGCCTCCCTCTCACTCCTCGAAGCCATTGCACGCACAGAACACGGAGTCACACCTCACAAACACCCACCCAACCCCACAGCCTCTGCTGGCCTCTCCTCGCTCTTAGGACGAAGACTGAATGGCTACAAGGCCAGCAAGGGGTCAGAGTCTGGCTGCTTTCCCAGTGCCCGCCGAGACTGCAGGGCTGGATCCCATAACCAGAGAGCCCGGGACCGAAAACATAAACTTAGTGGTGAGACGGCACGTGTATTGTTGTGACCACAGACAAATGCCAAACCTTGATGTGGGAAGGTCTTGGGTGATCTGTTATGTAGGAAAGTGAGCAAGATTCAGGATCCTGGAGAGTCAGCGTTGCCACGTGGTAGCTGTGGGACCTTGGACTTGTCATTTCAGGGCTCCAAGCCTTGGTTTTCCCATTTTATAGATGGTCAATAACATTCATTCAAGATTGCCACACAGAGTTGTTCTAAAGATGAAACAAGACCTAAGAAAGAACACTAAAAACTGTCAAGTGTGAGGCACCTGGGGGGCTCAGTGGGTTGAGCCTCTGCCTTCGGCTCAGGTCATGATCTCAGGGTCCTGGGATCGAGCCCCACATTGGGCTCTCTGCTCAGCGGGGAGCCTGCTTCCCCCCTCTCTCTGTCTGCCTCTCTGCCTACTTGTGATCTCTCTCTCTGTTCAATAAATAAATAAATCTTTAAAAAAACATAGAACTGTCAAGTGCCCCGTAAACTCTCCGGGCTCCCCTGCCAACAGCAAAGTGAGTCTTCTTTCTTCCGTCTTGAGAAGTAGCTGCAATGTGCACAGACACCTCATCGTGGGCTCTGTCAGGTTTGGCACTCAGTGAAATCGCTATTGTTTTTGTGGTCTTTGCTGTCGCTTTGTGATGTCATCTTGGCCGGATGAAATCAGAGCTTTGCAAACATCCGGAATGAAGAAATAGAGGCAACAGCATGAAGTGCTGTCCTTGTTTTCACATTGCCCACATCTGTTTGCATCCACAGATTCACGCAGGGCGAAGAGTCCTCTGATGGAGAGAATCCAAACCTTGCCTATTTTGGTGTTTTTATTATAGTAAGTTACATCCCGCTAGGTGCACATAGCAAAGTTAGAGAAACTTTTATGACCTGTTGGCAGCTTGTGGTTGAATTTTGATTTGATGACAGGTTCTGAGAGCCAGAGGTTGGTAACTGGGCCAGGGACAACAGCCCAAACACTTAGACGCCGTGTTCTGAATAAATGAAGTAACATTACGGATTCCAACAAACTTGGGCTACGAAGTCTCCTAAGAGGAGCCTAAAAGGAAGAAAAGAGCCACTGTCTTGCTCACATGGGAGCAGGAAGCCAAGCGGCCTCAAGTGCCCCGAACAGGCAAGGCACGGACCAGATGATTCTCACCAGGCTCACAACTGACCAACTCAACTCTCACTGAAACTGGCCAAAAAGACAGAAAAATGCTTTTTCAAGCCTCTTTCACATTATCATAGAGTTGTAAAGTAAGACATTTTCCGAAACCAAAAACAAGGTGAACACAGGAACCCATACCTCTGAAACAGGCCTTCTTTATTTACTGAGCCTGGAGACCTTGCATTCTGGTTTTCTCGGCCTCTAGGGGCTCAGAGAAGAGGACGCAAACCCAGGTGCTGCCTGCGGCTGCAGGCCACACAGTGCCTCCTGGGAAAGCAGAGCTTCCAATGCTGGTGTTGAAGAAGAAGGAAGGCTTCAGACTGACAAGCTAAGCTTCTAAATTAGTTACAGCCCAGCTAAGGAAACAGTCAACAAAACAAACAGGCAACCCACAGAATGGGAGAAGATATTCGCAAATGACGCTACAAACAAAGGTCTGATATCTGAGATCTATAAAGAACTCCTCAAACTCAACACTCACAAAACTGATAATCATGTCAAAAATGGGCAGAAGACATGAACAGACACTTCTCCAAAGAAGACATACAAATGGCTAATAGACACATGAAAAATGTTCATCACCTTTAGCCATCAGGGAGATTCAAATCAAAACCACCCTGAGATACC
>CM053610.1:115587018-115609218 GCA_028646535.1 Procyon lotor
GAGGAGGATGGACGAAAGGCGGACGGATGGATGGACAGAAAGATTGATTAAGTTATTTTCTATGACACAGCAAACAGCCCTGGGTGAAAACCTTAGAGAACCCCATTCTCTGTGCATCAGGTACGTGCTCAGAATGTTCACAGTGCATTCTCCAAACACTTGAAACAACCCGAATGTCCAAGAGGAAAATGAAAAGTAAATCATACCACTATATAAAAACATGGATAATTCTTACAAACATAATATTGAGTGAGAACCTGGGTGGTTCAGTGGGTTAAAGCTTCTGCCTTCAGCTCAGGTCATGATCTCAGGGTCCTGGGATTGAGCCCCACATCGGGCTCTCTGCTCAGCAGGGAGCCTGCTTCCCCCCCCCCTTTGCCTGCCTCTCTGCCTCCTTGTGATCTCTCTCCTCTCTGTCAAATAAGTAAATAAAGTCTTAAAAAAAAAAATAGAAGAAATAGTAATTGTTAAAATCTCACTGTACCGATGAGCCAATATACAGATTAGAATGCAGAAAGAATGTGGTTGGTTCTTGGGGGCTAGAACTGGAACCCTCGATTGGATGTACATGTCTGCTACTTCCTAGGACATTTGTATAGATACTTAACTATCTTTGTATCTGTGAAGTTAGGTGACTGGTGCTACGTGCAGGATGTGTGGTGGGGGGACCTGGCTGAGGTACATAAGGCACCTATCTGTGACTACCTTTCATCTCTGAGGAGGAGGAGGAGGGTGGTTGTGCTCAGGGACACAGAAGCAAGGGGAACACACACCAAGAATCCGGTTATTGCAGAAATCAGAGTTGTGTTTGTCACTAATTGGTAGAGGGAGGTGAAGTTCCTGGTGGTGACTTTGCAGATCTTGGAATGAGAAAGAGAAAAGTTAAAAGTCAAACTGGTATATGAGAGGATTAACCTATGTTATTAAAGGGGGCAACACAGCCTCACAAATACTGATTTGGGGGGATGAAATTAAAGACCAACCCAGAGAGGCCACAGTCCACACTGGGCAGACTCCCTTTCCGGGATTCAGTGGACACAGCAATGGTGTCCTGGCTGTGGTCTGCTCCCTACGGCTGAGGACGAGTGCTCCCCTCCCCGGCAGTGGCCTTTCCCCCTGGTGTGCCCACACAGCCAACATCACCCAGCTTCAGTGCCAGGTGATGTCGAAAGGACAGGCATCTTCTTGATGGTACTGTGACCATCTGGCTGGCCCACAGCCCCTTTGAATGCACACACGGGAGACACAGGTCCTTTGGCTTCACCTGTCCTTTCAAGGACAGATCCTGTTTCAGGTGAAGTATACAGACAGACCCTCTGGGGGAGCAGCTCTTTATCAGAGTCACACCAGCCTTGGTTCCAGAGAGCTGACCCCCCCTTTTCACTTAGGGTCACCCACTCTCCTTCCTGTATCCCATTTCTACTTGGGGAGTCCCCAACTTAAAATTCTGTCTCCTGATTGGCTTCCTTGCCCACTACCCCACACCCATCTGTACCCAGGCCACCCTGCTAAGCCTCACTCTCCCACCCTGCCCCTTCCTCTGGCCTTCCTGAGTGCCAAACGAAGAGCAAGGTAGCTTTTCACTGGTAACTTCTTGCCCACATTGCTGAGGCTGAAGATATTAGTCTGCACTAAAGCCCCATAAGGTTCCTTTAAAAATATACAAAAATAATAATCTCAATCAAATTCAGTATATTTTCATATTGCAGAAGAGTCTGGACAAGAATACACAGGGCAGGGGCTTTTGTCGACTCTGCTTACGCTGGGATCCTGGTGCCTAGAACAACTCTGACCAAGCAGAGTGGCAGTGAGTCTGCCATCGAGTGACAAACAGCCACAGACACAGTGGCTATTGGGCTTCAGAACAGAATAAGAAATTCAGATTCAGATCACTGTGAACAGTGCCCATATGTCCCGGATTGACTGGGACAGGCCTGATTTCAAATATTCTGTCCCATTTTCAGAGCATGTGTCAGACCATATGTCCACATTTATGTTTAAGAAAATATGGTATTCATTTCTTTAACAAGAAAGTAGACCCAAATCATAGGGAACCACTCCTGAATCTAAATTCTACCTCTGTCTCCACGCTGAAGATCAAATGCAAATGCTCAGCATCCCTCAGGACCTGCTCGGAGAGCAGCATCTATGGGTCGGGAAGCAGAGTCATATTGAGGCTGGTGAACTCAGGCCCGGGCGCCAGCGTGGGAGTGAAACCACCACATACAGGCCGTCCTGGGAACCAGACCAAAATAATTCTGAGGCTTCTCCATTTCCTGATTTTTATTTTAAATGATCCGTGAAAGCAACCCTGAAATTTTGCTCAATCTATAGCAAAGTAGATAAATTCAACCTCTCTTTAAGCAGAATTATCTGAATGTCTCCTCTATATGGGTGCAATGCCTACACCCTCTCCTGACTTTTGGGTTGGCTTTTACACAGCACCATGTACACATCACTGTAGGTAACAAAAATAGAGGACAAGGAATAATTAACTGGTCCTCATTCCAGTTTATTACATATTTCTTATTTTATGCTGTCTGCCGTAAGGAGTTACTTCTGTACGGGGAGGAACCATTCTTTAGAATGGCTGTAAATGACATAACATAGTAGTATATGGTACCACTCCATAAATTCTCCTCTGAATTCTGAAGGTCACATTTAATACCATGAGGCAGTTACGTCACTTAACAAAGGTCCCAAAATACCACTGGGACACATTGACCACCTAGAAAATATGTATTCATATAAAAACAAAAATACCATGCCATCGTTAGGTTATTGTTCCATTATTTCAAAACAAGATTTATAATCTAGGTCAAATGATGTGTTATAATGTGATAAATTTATATCTGTATTTATTGAACATTTTCTTATTAAAGGAAAGCTGAAAATCTGATTGAGATAATCTAATTATAATATCTAATTACAGAATGAAATAAATCACTAAAACCAGCTTAATGAGTCTTAAATACTAATTAATATTCAGACAAGAAGCTGGAATTTTGACACTCCAGTCATGTAGTAAAAATACAGGAGCGCCTAAGCATGCAGGACGGTTTGTCATTTTGAATTTGAAATTCCTCACACCTTCTGCATTGTTCAAATGAGTGGTGCGTTCTCTGAACCTTTTGTTAATCATGCTCTAAGATCCGTCACTAAAATGCTATTAACGGCACCCACCATGTGGAAATTCTTGAAGAGATACTTTTGATAAAATCTGTCAGGGTGGGGGGACCCAGAGTGTATTGTGGCAAAAAGCGGGAGTTTTCACCAGGAGGGCACGAAGGTGGTGACCTGATCACAGGTCTGCAGAAGTAATTTAAATACTCTGCCCCCGCGTGCCCACTCGTGGAACCTCAGGCGGGCGTGTAAAGGCCAGAGCAGACACTCTGCTGCCCGCGTGGCTCCCTCTACTCGTCGGGAGTGTGGCCGGGCCCTGTCCTGACCCCGTTTTTCCCTTGTGTCAGTCAGGGACGACGGCATCGGAGCGGGTTTGTCTGAGAATTAGACGACTTGATGCTTGTAGCTCACGCAGAATGGAGCCTGGCATTGCTGGGTGTTGGTGAGACACCGTCGCTGCTCCCCTCGCGGAGGCCTGGGTCGTGCCCTGCTTGCAGGTGTGCGTCCAGGGACTCTCAGCCCCTCCAGCACCACTTGCACTCCGGGCTCGCATGTCAGCACACCAGGGGGATACCCGTGGCAGTGCAAGGAAGCGCAGGAAACGGAAGTGAGAGACGCAACAAAGCCACTCAGACTGTGGATAATGGGGTGCGGGAGGGAAGAGGCGGGGGAGACTCGTCACTTAATGAAAACAGAACACTCAGAGTTGGCGCTGTCTCTTCAGGCGACTGATACCAATGCTGTCAAAGGGATCATTACGGTGACATTGATCCATAAGGAAAGGGCTGGTGAATATTTTGCGAGCTTGTCAAGAACTTTAGGAAAAGTAGCTTTGTTTTAAACTTCTCTCCTACTGGATTTAGGTCATGCCTGGCAGCAACCGCAAACCGAGTCCCTCTCCCTCGCTTCCGTGCTCCTCGGCAGTCTGAGACAGCTGATCTCCCAACAACAGATTGCATGGAGGGTCTGTGTGTCTTGGCCACCTGCTTCACGTCTAGGTGTCACAGTTACATGACTGATCCAGAAATGTTAGTACCCTACAGAAGATGTCTGGGACCAAGACTGTGCCTCCCCGTAATGTATGATTGCTCTAAATGTGAGGTGGCTTGCTTCTGAGGTACAGTGGAAACAAGTGAATAAGCAAGGAATTTAGGAAGCCGCCCTCTATTCTCAAGAGTCCTGGGCAGATGAGCAAACCCAGGTGCGGTGGGCAGGTGGATGGTGCACACGGAGCCCAACCGCATGGTCTCCAACACATAGATTCTCACCTCTGCGATGTATTCTTTCTTTCAAATGCGGGCAAGACGGCCGTAAACCCCTCTGCTGCCCCTGCTTTAACTTGTTCTTTCTCTTTATTAAAAATACTCAAGCCACTTAAAATAAGAACACTGATGGCACCCGTGGCATCTTCTCCATCATTTCAGGGAATGTGCCCTCCCCAAGGTCACGGATGACCTGAGGTCAATGACCATCTCAGAGTTGAGCACTTTTCCTTTCTTCTGATGCTGCTTCGTTTCCCTCTTTCCTGGCCTCTCTCTAGCTCTCCTTTCTGGAACCTCATTTTCATAGGATGCCTCTTTTTCTCTCTGTACCCACCCCTCACTGTTAATTAATTACTAATGTTCTCAAGATTTCTTCTGAGTTTTTTATATTTTCTGACAGTTTGTATACATCTTGGGTGACTGTATCAACTACCACCTACAGGCTACAAATCCCAAATATTTACTTATGCCCAGGATTACAGCATTTGAGTTTAGAACCACCCTCTTAGTGCTGCCTACAAGGTACTTCTCAGATACATACTATACACATTAAAATAAGCACATCAGCATGTTAATTATTATTTTCCTATCCCTAATCTTTCACACATAAATAGAAACATCACTGTCTAAATTGTCAGTAAAACAAAGAGCCCAGCTGTATGCGCTGGAATTTCCCCTTCTCATGTCTGTGATCTATTTTCTAGTCCCTGACCACCAACTCCTGTCAGCTATAGGAGCTAACTGTTCAGGAAGCACTTCCCTTGCTTTCAATCCTCACGTCAGTGGCCTCTGCCTGCCCTGTTGTCTCTCACCTTGACAGCAGCCATCCCTTAGAAAATGATCTCCTGTGTCCAGTCTGCCTCCTTTCCAATTCATCCTTCACACAATTCAAAGTGACCTTTTTAAATGCATATTTAATCATGTAGCTTCAAATTTCTCAACCTTCCCCAACGACCCCAAGAGTAAATGCAACCTCCTCACTCAAGATGCTTCCGGATCTCGTGTGTGCTTCCTGCCCTGCTCCTCTCCCTCCCGTGAGGCTCCTGACTTCTAGGGACAAGCAGTGTCATTGAGACACTCCCTTTTGCATGCACACCAAGCATTTTCTCCCTTCAGACCTTTCCTTCTGGATCCCTTAAGATCTTGTGTACTTGAACTGTGAGGCCCTGTACGCCCCACTGCAGCTGCTGGTTCTCTTGCTTCTGCCCTACCCAGAGAGAGGTTCTCAGGGAGGAAGCAAGCACCAGTTCATTTCCACAGTAAGGCCTAACTCTAGGTATTCAGTAAATGGTTATTGAGTGAAAGACTAAAAATAAAGAATAAGGTATATTTATTCAAAAAGACTTATCAAGTTACCATTATGGTCCAGACACTGTTCTAGTGGTCAGATGTATCAGTGATTGAAACAAATATGCCTGTCACGAAGGTTGCATTCTCCTGTGCACAGAAGACACACACAGAAAAATAGGCACGATGAAAATCAAATTAGGGGCGCCTGGGTGGCTCAGTCGTCAAGCGTCTGCCTTCGGCTCAGGTCATGATCCCAGGGTCCTGGGATCAAGCCCCGCGTCGGGCTCCCTGCTCAGCAGGAAGCCTGCTTCTCCCGCTACCATTCCCTCTGCTTGTGTTCCCTCTCTCACTGTGTTTCTCTCTGTCAAATAAAATCTTTAAAAAAAAAATCAGATTATATGTTTGAAAGTGATAACTGCTATGGGAATTCAAAAAAAAAGTCATGGCAAAGACAGTAATGAGTATGCAGAAAGTGTATGTTGACTGGAATGGTCAGGTGGGCAACATCCAGTGTGCTGTGCAAACTGCCTTGCAGAGGCTGAGATCTGCAGGCTGCTGGTCACACAGCAAGGAGACCAGTGTGGACATGGGCAGGCGTCCCGCAAAGCTCCCAGGGGGAGTCCGTGTCCCCCACATCACACACACAGGTCCATCACTTGAAGAGATTCCAGAGCTTGTGAGAAACACAACAACGTGCTCAAAAAACTGAGAAAACAGCTAACAAGCCATCCAAGATTACATGTTAAGAGAACGAATCAGTTTTGAACTGCAAGTAGACAAATTTACGTAATACCTGGTGTTGGCAAACTACTTAAAGAAATGACGTATGCTGTATTTATAAGATAAAATACTTTTAAGCAGTTACAAATCATGTTGGAAAAGAATAATTAATGTGATAAGAAAGTGTTTACTATCTAATGTTAATTGACTAGAGGTTACTCAATAACAGATGCAACAGGCTCTGATTTTGTTTACATTGCATGTGTGCATTGGAGTCCTGGGAGAAATAAATACAGTGGGGTGGGAAGAGGGCAGTGTTCACAGTCTTTGTTGTAATTTTCTGTATTTTACAAGTCTTCTAAAATGAATAATTAACATTTTAATATCAAGAGAGAAGACAATGCTATTAAAAAGAGAAAGCCCTGAAACGATCTTTTTTTGAAAACAAACATTTTTCAATTTCTTTTATTATAATTTTTTATTATGGTAGTCACTATGCAGTACATCAGTTTTTGATGTAGTGTTCCATGATTCATTGTTTGTGTATAACACACAGTGCTCCGGGCAATATGTACCCTCCTTAATACCCATCACCAGGCCCACCCATCCCTCCACCTCCCCTCCCTTCTAAAACCCTCAGTTTGATTGATTCCTGGAGTCCATAGTCTCTCATGGTTCATCTCCCCCTCTGATTCCACGCCCCCCCTTCATTTTTCCTTTCCTTCTCCTAATGTCCTACATGCTATTCCTTATGTTCCACAAATAAGTGAAACTATATGATAATTATCTTTCTCTGACTTATTTTACTTAGCATAATCTTCTCCAGTTCCACCCATGTTGATGCAAATGTTGGGTATTCATCCTTTCTGATGGCTGAGTAATATTCCATTGTATATATGGACTATATCTTCTTTATTCCTCTGTTGAAGGGCGTCTTGGCTCCTTCCACAGTTAAGCTTTTGTGGACATTGTTGCTGTGAGCATTGGGGTGAATGTGGCCCTTTTCACTACATCTGTATCTTTGGGGTAAATACCCAGTAGTGTAATTGCTGGGTCATAGTGTAGCTCTATTTTTAACTTTTTGAGGAACCTCCACATGTTTTCCAAAGTGGCTGCACCAACTTGCATTACCACCAACAGTGTAAGAGGGTTCCCCTTTCTCCACACCCTCTCCAACATTTGTTGTTTCTTGTCAATTTTTCGCTATTCTAACTGGTGTAAGGTGATATCTCAATGTGGTTTTGATTTGAATCTCTCTGATGGCTAATGAGGCTGAACATTTTTTCATGTGTTTATTAGCCATTTGTATGTCTTTGGAGAAGTGTCTTTTCATGTCTTCTGCCCTTTTTTTGACTTGCTTATTTGTTTTTTTGGGTGTTGAGTTTGAGAAGGTCTTTATAGATCTTCGATATCAGCCCTTTATCTATGATGTTATTTGCAAATATCTTCTCCCATTCTGTGGGTTGTCTCTTTGTTTTGTTGACTGTTTCCTTTGCTGTGCAGAACCTTTTTATCTTGCTGAAGTCCCAAAAGTTCTTTCACTTTTGTTTCCCTTGCTTTTGGAGATGTGTATTGAAAGAAGTTGCTATGGCCAATGTCAAAAAGGTTCTCCCCTAGGATTTTTTTTTTTTTTTAAGATTTTATATTTTTTATTTGACAGAGAGAGAGAGATCACAAGTAGGCAGAGAGGCAGGCAGAGAGAGAGGGAGACGCAGGCTCCCCACTGAGCAGAGAGCCCAATGCGGGGCTCGTTCCCAGGACCCTGAGATCATGACCTGAGCCGAATGCAGAGGCTTTAACCCACTAAGCCACCCAGGTGCCCCTCCCCTAGGATTTTGATGGATTCCTGTCTCACATGATTTAAAACATAACAAAAACTGTTAAGGAAGCCTCACATATCATTGGGAAAGCAAAGCATTATTCAGTACTTGATGCCGGTACAAGTGGATAGCTATTTGAAATAAAGCAAACAAGTAAGTGGAATGTAGGCCCCTCCTCACACCATAATGTAAAAACACATCCTAGCCGTATTAAAAATTATATATTAAAAAAATAAACGTGGAAAGCTTTAGCTGAGTCTTCTGATTAATGATGGCAGATTGGCTACATACATTTACATATCCTTTTCCTTCCTCCTCAAATAAAGGGAAATTAGAAAAAAAATCTCTAAATCCAAAGCAACCAAAAGGATTAATGGAAAGTGGAGAAATTTTATGGAAAAGTTATAATTTACTTGGCAGAGAGGAGGAAGGTACAAATACCTATACAGAGATAGCTATTTCTATCTAGAGAAGCACGTGAATCTCTGAAATCTCAGGAATTGTTGGTTATGAGTTGCACAGAAGTGAGACATGAAAGAGCAAACAGGTGTTTTGACTGAGCACGTATGTGTGGAGCCTGCCCTTCCCTTCATTACACTTCCCTACCCTGTGCATTCAGCATGATACCAACCGGCCTCCTCAGTGTTCCATCCACATATCTAGGAAACAGAACGCTGGTTTACTTTAGAAGACAAGGAGGTAGACTGGAACAGGGTGGTATTTTTATACCATATTAAAGAGAACCTATGATAATTAGCCATTCAGCTACTAGAATCTCTACCCACAGACATATATTATCCAGGCAAGAGAGTGGAGGATTATTCTCTGGAGAAACCAAATAGTCTCATTTCCATCAATATACACTTGGGACCCTAAATTTAAATGGCTGTCCAACCCCCAGCATGATCACTTCACAATGACCTCAACCAGCCTATAAGTTTTAACCACCCATGCATTCTGAACTTCTAGTTAATTCATTAGTACATTAGTCACAGATGCAAATTCATCTATCTCTTAATATCTGCAAGTAGTTTTCAATGACAGAAAAAGATGCAATTGAACCAAAATGAGTGTAGAGGAAAGGTAATGCAGAAAGAAAAACTTAAAAATTCTAAATCTTAGAGTGATAAGAAGAGATGTTGCATCTATAAAGTAAGAGCAGCTTGCTATGAAAAGCAGATAGAGGATAAGCAGGAGCCATTAAAATTAGTAATACGGAAAGACAAGTTAAAATATACTCTATGTATGTCTGTAAGTGGAAAAATGAGAAAAAAATTTCCTAAGACTTCCATAGAGAAATGAAAAAAATGCAATTACATATAAGAGATCAAAACTTAGAAAAGCAATAGTCTATTAAGACAGACATTTCTTGCTAAATAAGAGCAAAGCCTTCCCTTCACAATTGGAAGGGAAAAAATATCACCATGTAGAATTTTATACCTAGCCAAGTTATCAGATAACTGTGAGATAGAGTCCATTTTTTTTTTTTTTTTTTTTATTCAAGGATTCAGAAAATTAGACCATGGTATTCTTCCTTTGGAAGACAATGGAGACTATATTTCAATGACAGCTGGGAGAAAATAAAAAGTAGGTCTAGAATGCAGAGAGCACTAACCCCAATACAGCAGGGATGTATGACAGAGATGGAGTAGACCTAAACAAAAGCAGCACCGACTGCAAGAGATGAATAGACGGTTCTAACAGGAAATACCCGGGAAAATGAAGGGCCTGTAATTGCTGTCGCAGATCATTTGGCACGACGTGATCACAAATACGGCACAGTTGGCGGCTCACCAGGAGAACCATCAGGAAAAAGTTATAGAAGACGTAGTGTAGGTGTACATTTCTACTGGAGTTGCTATGAAATATTTCTATAATTAGGTGTTAGCAGTTGAATTGTGACCTCCGCAAAGATATGTTAAGCCCCAACCTGGTGATGTGAATGTAACCTTATTTGAAAATAGAGTCTTTGGACATGTAGGAGGTTAAGATGAGGTCATTAGGATGGGCCCTCGTCCAATATGACTGGTGTCCTTATAAGAGGACAAGACAGAGAGAGAGACAGAACCTCATGTGGGCCTGAACTTCCACAGCTACAACACAAGGAGTGCCAAAAACTGCTGGCAAACTACCAGAACCTTGGGAGAGGCAAAGAAGGACTCTCCCCCAGGTTTCAGTAGGAGGATGAGCCTGCCAACACCTTGATTTAGGACTTCTGGCTTCCAGAACTGTGAGGCAATAAATTCCTATTTTTTTAAACAACCCAGTTTGTGGTAACTTGTTGTGGCAGCCCCAGGAAACTAGGACACATAATGTAACCAACAATGTGATCAATACACATAATGTAATCAATATTTGCTAATTTAACAAAAATTATCATATAACTGTTGGCAGATGAGGGATAGTGATGTAAGGCTGCTACATCCTTATAAATTATACAACACATTTTATAGATAATGACTTTGATAAGAACTAGCATTATAATTACATTAAGCATACATTTATTGAACATTTGCTGTGTAATACCTACTATATTTAAAGGGAGTCAGTATCAGAATAATAAGTTTAAGTGAAAATTTTACATATAATTTCTTATATACTAGGTAGGGTATGTGTTTATGAGTTCATTGTTCATTTTGGTAACTCTATGAGGTATTTTTAGTATCATCATTTCAGTTTTTATGTGGAGAAACAAGCATTAAAAAACTAAGTAAGTGTTAAAACGCAGATTCAACCCAAACACTCTAGGGACAGAGTCTATGCCGTAGCCACAATAGATTGCCTCTAAGACAGTTGGTGAGGAAATAAAGCAAGAAGTGGAACTAAATTGCCTCCAAGATGGTGGATAAGGATACAGGTCAACTTTCATCTCTTGATGGTGGCACAGCTACTGTTGGCATGTCAATTGATTTCCTAATGCAATTCTAGTCACATCCATATAAATATGCATACACACATACATGATAGAAATGTCGTGCATGGGCACCAAACTACGTGAGAAGTGGAATGGGTAAATATATTGCGGCATATCACAAAATGAAAAACTATACAGTAAATAAGATAAGTGAACCACAGTCATGGTGATTCTACTTTGGAAAACCAGCAGACTCTGTCTTGAACCGTGCCCATACACAGTCAGCAATTCCACCTCCCAAGCAGACAGGGACAGATGTTCACCTCCAAAAGAGAAGGCTTAAGGATGCTCATAGAACCGTACGTGTTAGCCCCAAACTGCTTTCTCCAAATGTCCTCCCAAAATAGAATACACACATAAATTGAGGTATATTCATACAACAAAATACTATGGAGTCATATAACCACAACATGGACAAATCTCACAAAATGTTGAGCAAATGAAGCCGGGCCAAAAAAAAAAACAAAAAACAAACAAAAACAACAGATTGTTAGTTAATGGTTAATTTTGTGTAAAATTTTTTAAAAACTCTCCATGATTTTAAGAGTCAGACTGGTGGCTACCTCCCAAGAAAAGGGACGTCATAGGAAAAAGGGGGCAGAGTTGGGGTCAGATGTGTCCGTAGTGTTTCATGCCTTTACCTCATGGTGCCCACCTGAGTGTAATCATGTGAGTATTATTCATTGAACTGTGTACTTATAATTTGTATACATTATATATGTGTGTTCAACTGAAATTTTAAATTAATAGCTTAGCAAATACATCTTCCCTGCAACCTTCAGAGTTTTGCCCAAAGTAGGAGTACAGATAAAGTTGTAAACAACAAAACCTCTTGAAATGAGTGAGCCTGGTAGAGAAGAGCAGCGGGGACAGAGACTACCGTGGCTCAGCTGTGTTGTATTTGTTACATCCCAGTTGCATGATTAATCTCATCTACAGTGTGTGTGTGGTGGGAGAAGGTAACGACTCATTGGGGTTGTAGGTATTGAATGAGATGCCAAGTGGTGACCATTTGTTTCCCACTTCAAAACGATGCACCTCTTCTTACGCTGTTGCTATAGAAGACACTCATTGTTTTGTGATATTCTGTACTTGACTTGATTTTTAAAATGTTTTCCTTAGACTTTTCACTTGATTTTTCCAAGTGAATTAGCAATTAAGCTCCTGGAGGCTAGAAGGTATACTATTCCTGTGACTGTAAGTTTTCTTTCCCTCTAGAATGAGATTAATACTAGTAGTTTTAACCATATTATGCCGTCCAGGCGTAAGGCATTCCAAATATAAAGGACTATTAGCACAAATGTGTAGTACTTTGATGGCACCTGATGTGGACCATACTGAGGTGTCCAGTCCAAAGCCTGTCTGTCTTTCCTCTGGTTCCTTTTCTGAGACTGTGCTCCTTACCCTCTCCTTTTTTTTTTTTTTTTTTTTTAAAGATTTTATTTATTTGACAGAAACACAGCAAGAGAGGGAACACAAGCAGAGGGAATGGTAGCGGGAGAAGCAGGCTTCCTGCAGAGCAGAGAGCCCGATGTGGGGCTCGATCCCAGGACCCTGGGACCTGACCTGGGCCGAAGGCAGACGCTTAACGACTGAGCCACCCAGGTGCCCCTACCCTCTCCGTTTTTATCGTTTCTCCCTGTGGTCCCATCTGGTATCCTACAAAGTGGCCAGCTGGTGCCTATTGTTATGGTTGGTGCTCAAAAAGAGTGAGCACTGGGCTCTGTTTTTTCTTTCTCAGAACCTAGACCCAAATATTTTGGGCTAATTCCATCTTGTTCTCTACTCCCATTTTTCTTAGTTTCCAAGACTTTTTACATTTAAAATATTACATCAGTATTTATTTATTTTTTTTACATCTGATGCTCCTATTTCTGACTCCATATTTTGAGTGTGCAAACATTCTGATCTTCTAGCATCAATCTTGGGCTTTTTTTTAGTCTTAGTTTTCACCTGACTTTCCATGTGATGGGGCGAAAAAGGATCCCCCATCCCTGACCTTCTTAGAAGCGTGGGTTCTGATGAAAGGTTTGTGTTTTGCTTAGAGGAGTGAGAGATTGGAACGTCAGTGGGGATATGTTAGGGGAAGGAGAGGTCCAGAAACCGAAGAAAGGTGTGAACCAACAGCAGTGGTTCTTAACAGGGGCACTTGTGTCCCCTCAAGGTAATGTGGCAATGTCTGTACTCACTTTTGGTGCTCATAGGAGGACAGTGCTACTGGCTTCAGGTCAGTAGAGGTCATAGATGCTGATGGACATTTATGGCACACAGGAGAGCCTCCCAACAGTGAAGAATTATTTGGTCTCAAATGTCCACAGTGCTAAGGTTGAGAAACCCTGACGGGAATTTCCAGTTGGGGGAGAGAATAGCAGGGCAATTGTGAGCTTTTGGAAAGAAAGCAGGTGGCTGGACAGGTCTTTAGGTTGTAATTGCCAGAAGCCCAGTGTTGGAGTCACTGCCAAGTAGAAAGGAACAGACAGAGGTGTCAAAAGAAAATCTTGAAGAAGCTCCTCATGTTATTCAACGTTATTTTCTCTGCCAATTCTTCACTAGTTAAGACATCTTACTTTCAAGATTTTGGAGTCATATTTGAGTTTCTTTTGGGCGTGACACCATTTGAAATAAACTTACAGAGAAGATCAAGAAGGCTTCATTTGTGGGGTCACCCACACAATTCCTACTTCTCGACACTCTGTAGAGCCCTTCCTAGCCCTTGAGGAGCCCACGGGGACCTAGTGATATGATCCATTTCGGATGGACTTCCCTGGCCCTTCTGAGGAAGATCTGGACCTTTCTCTTCGTTCTTTTTTGTATCTGACAATGACACTCTAGTAATTTTGCTTCTTTTAGTGGCCTCCAGATTTTATGAGGTTTCTGCCCTGTGCACTTGAACTCATTTACTCATTTCAGGAGACTGTTTATGTTGATCCTAATGGTTGCAGCTAAGCTGTTTGCAATCTTGTCAGGAGAAGGAAGGCTCAATTCTGGCAGCTGAAATTTCATGTTTAATGCAGACATAATATAAAAAACAACTGCTGCAATCAGAAAAATCCCCAGAGAGAGACATGTGAAAAGAGATTTTAGATAGCAATAGTATGTGTTAACTGAGGATCTAGCCCACAGATGAGATCACTCTTATTACAAAGCTCCAGTCTGTTATGACACTTGCATTATTTTTCCCAGAGATTTTCATTACCTTTATTTTTAAGAGTCAGAAAAAGCATAAATCAAGGTTAAACTTCCAGTAAGAAGCAGTACATTTAAAATATTACATCAGTATTTATTGGGGGGAAAGAGAGACATAGCTCCGGCTGTATAAGAATGCGTACGTTTAAGGGAGAACTGTTACTGATAGTTACGGTTGGTTGTCTACCCAGCATCCTTCCTCACTTTTTTCTTGCTCGTAGAGAGAGCCCGGATTTTGCTTGGTATCCAGCTGCCTCCTTCACCTGGTCCGGCGGTGGTGGTCTCCGTCTGCTAGCCAGAGAGGGGCTTGGGCATGACCACCTGACGCACCCAGCCAGTCAGATGGCAGAGGAGCGTGATGGGTCTCTAAGAGGAAATCTGGCCTTGCGTTAGCTAAGAGACGCAGGGAGAGCTGGCCCTTAATATTTTAGCAAATTCCTTCCTGTCTGGATGCCGTGTCCAGAACGATAGCGGTCTTAGAACCACGAACCGGGTCCCACGGAGTGGTGCGCTTGCAGCCTGAGGAGACTGAGGAGTCTTGAGGAGGGAACTGGCTTCTCAGCTGTGTGGGGCCCCGCGTTCCTACCCAGCTGCTGAGCCGGCTTCCCGGCTTCCGGCTTGTGAGAGTAACATGTAAGAGGACTTGAGTTGGGCTTTCCATTTACTCGCTTTCAAAAAAATAACTAATGAAATAACGTTAAATTTGCCATAGAAGGTGTATCATCCTCTTTTTCAAAAGAAACGTAAGGTTTACCAGCTGTGTGTTAGTGAGTCAGAAATATCGTAAGCTATTGTTCTCTGTACACCGGAGGGAACATTACATTCGGGAGAAGGCCACCTGACTTTGGTTTTATCTTCACATTTTCTGACTGCTGTCCTTGAACAACTTGCCTCAATGTCTTCAAGTCTGTGAGCTACAGGTTCATTGTTCTATATATTTTACATAAGCATTGTTATGTGTCCATTTAACAATTCATTCCAGAGCTATCATGAGTGGGACCTACTATGTCTGTTTACATCCTCAAAACATGTACGTGAAATATCTCGTGGTAAATGTCAATATTCAGTGTTCCTACTATTTTTTTTTAACATATAATGTATTATTTGCCCCAGGGTACATGTCTGTGACTCATCAGGCTTACACATTTCACAGCACTCACCATAACACATACCCTCCCCAATGTCCATAACCCAGCCACCCCATCCCTACTACCACCCCCGCCCCGCCCCCAGCAACCTTCAGTTTGTTTCATGAGTTTAGGAGTCTCTTAGGGTTTGTCTCCTTCCTGATCCCATCTTGTTCCTACTATTCTTTATAAACCTGATCTTTTTTTTTTTTTTTTTTTTTGCATGTAACCTCATATTTCCAGGTCAGTAGGCATCTATATGTCCTCTTTAAAATCAATCATGATATCCAATAATTGACTAAGGACCCAATTTTACATTCTATTATGTGTACAAACATGACTCTGAGATTGTAAGAGCTGGCAAAGTGAAAGAGCACTACAAAGAAAGACATCAAATGTAACCTATTTAGTGAATGGCTACTACTCTTTTCATCATTATTGACATCTCATATTCATATAGTGTTTTAAAAATTATAAAGTAATTTTATATGTTTTTATTTTAATTATATTAACACATACCCAAACTGTACCAGATAATGAGGGAATTTAAGAAAAGTACAAAACTGGTTTGGCTAACTGAAATAAAGCCAAACAAAAGCTTTATTGAAAAGTTAAACTGGGTGCAGTGCTTGAACAATGAATCTTGGAACACTGAAAAAATAAAATTAAAAAAAAGAAAAGTTTTACTTAAAACCAAGTATTAGTGAATTTGAAAAGGGGTATTGGATCTGGAATTTTGCAATGAATCATAGGGACCCAAAAGAAATTGTTTCAGGGGCGCCTGGGTGGCTCAGTGGGTTAAAGCCTCTACCTTCGGCTCAGGTCATCATCTCAGGGTCCTGGAATCGAGCCCCACATGGGGCTCTCTGCTCATCGGGGAGCCTGCTTCCCCCTCTTTCTCTGCCTGCCTCTCTGCCTACTTGTGATCTCTATCAAATAAATAAATAAAATCTTTAAAAAAAATTATTTCAGTGACATGATGGTAGCCAACAGAAATGTAGGTATATGACAATAATATGACAAAAAATATTTTACTTAGTGATTCCATGGCACAATTCTAAGCCCAAAATTGATAGAAAAAAAATCACTAAAAAATCTATTCAACTATCATCTGTCAGTCTGTCTTAAGGAAGAATGCCATTCCTATGGAAATTACACATCTTAAAATACTAATTTTTCAGAATTGGAACAAACAATCCTAAAATACATATGGAACCACAAAAGACCCCAAGTAGCCAAAGAAATCTTGAAAAAGAAAAAAACTGGAGGTATTACAATTCTAGATTTCAAGTCATGTTATGAAGTGATAGTAATTAATATGGTACTAGCATAAAAATAGACACATAAATCAATAGAATAGAAGAGAAAACCAGAAATAAACCCACAATTATATCGTCAGTTAACCTTTGACAAAGGAGGCAAGAATACGCAATAGGAAAAAGATAGTCTCTTCAACAAATAGTACGGGGGCAACTGGACAGCAATGCACAAAAGAATGAAACTAGACCATTTTCTTTCACCATACACAAAAAATAAACTCAAAATGGGTTAAGGACCTAAATATGAGACCTGAAGCCATAAAAATCCTTGAAGAGAGCACAGACAGTAATCTCTCTGACACTGGCTGTGGTGACATCTTTCTAGATAGGTCTCCTGAGGCAAGGGAAATGAAATAAAAAATAAACTGTTGGGACTACCTCAGAATAAATTTCTGCACAGCAAAGGAAACAATCAACAGAACTAAGCAACCTACTTAAAGTGAGAAGATATTTGCAAGTGACATACCAATAAAGGGTTAGTATCCAAAATACATAAAGAACTGATAAAATCCAATACCAAAATAATAATAATACAATTAAAAATGGGCAGAAGACATGAACAAAAGTTTCTCCAAAGAACACATCCAGATAGCCAACAGATACAAGAAAAGTTGCTCAATATCACTCATCATCAGGGAAATGCAAATCAAAATTACAATGAGATATTGTCTCATACCTGTTGGAATGGCTAAAATCAACAACAGAGGGAACAACAGGTGTTGGTGAGGATGTGGAAAAAGGGAAACCCTTTTACACAGTTGGTGGGAATGCAAACTGGTAGAGCCACTCAAAAATAGTATGGAGGTTCCTCAAAAAATAAAAAAAAAATCTACCCCATTATCTAGGAATTGCATTCCTGGGTATTTACCCCTCCAAATACGAGAACACTAATTCAAAGGGATAAATGCACCTAATGTTTATTGAAGCATTATTTACAACAGCCAAACTATGGAAGCAGCCCAAATGTCTACTGATAGATGAATGGATAAAGAGAATGTATATTCAATGGAATATTGTTCAGCCATAAGAAAGAATGAAATCTTGCCATTTGCAACAACATTAATGGAGCTGCAGAGTATAATACTAAGTGAAATAAGTCAGCCAGAGAAAGACAAATACCATACTATTTCACTCATGTGGAATTTAAGACACAAGCAAATGAGAAGAAGAAAAGGAGAGAGACAAACCAAGAAACAGAATCTTAACTGTAGAGAACAAACTGATGGTTACCAGATGGGAGGTGGGTGGGGAAATAGGGGAAATAAGTGATGGGGATTAAAAAATATATGTATTAATTTTCCATTTGAAACAAATCTGGAAAATACTAGGAGAACTAAATATAATGCAACATAGTGTATTTTTCTTCATCACAGTATAAAAATTACTTTATATATCTATATCTATATATATTTTTTGTATTTTTACCCATGGAAAGCTAGTCAGAAAGCTTGATTGATATTTTTAGCTTGTTTTTTCAGACAGCATGACATCTTTTTAGAAAAGAAAGTAGTAGAGAAAGTGGTCTTTCTTAGAGATAAAATAAGTCCCTGTGAGGTCTCATGATAGAGAATATACTTGTTCTGATTCAGAATTTAACATTGTAGAAGTCAAGAATGTCACCTAAACTCAAAGTCCTTATTAAAAACTCAAAAAACATGAACTTTGAAATGAGGAAGATCTCAGGCTTCAGTCTTACCTCTCTTGTGTTCCAGCTGTGTGACTGTGGAGTATGCGCTAAACTTCTAGCAGTCTTACTTTTCTCATTTATAAAATTAAAACAAATGCTAGCCACACTCTAGATCTGAAAATCCTCAACAGAATAATAGCAAACTAAATCTAGTGACATACAAAAAATGACCAAGTGTGGTCTATGACCAAGTGTGGTCTATCCCAGGAATGCAAGGTTGGTTTGACATGTGAAAATTCAGTGATAAAATACTGTGTTACCAAAACAAAACACAATTATCTCAACAGATTAAACAAAGACAAAATCCACCACCCCTTCATAGTAAAAGGACGCTAAACTAGAAGTAGAAGGGAGACTGCTCAACTTGATAAAATCTGTGGAACCCCACAGCTGCCATAGAACTTGTTTGTAAAAGACTGAGTACTTTCCCACTAACATAAGGAACCACGCTTTCATGTGTACTCTCACCACCTCTAGTCGACATTGCAGTAGAAGTTCTGGCTGAGACAATGAGGCAAGACACAGAAATATGTCTGGCATTCTGATTGGAAAGGAAGAAATAAAATCACCTCAGTTTGCAGACAGCATGATTTTGCAAATATATAAAACCCCAAGAAACCCACTGCAAAGTATAAGAACTAATAAATTTAACAATTTTAGTATACGGAATCAATTTTATTTTTATATACTAGTAATGAAAAATCCAAAAATGAAATTAAGAAAACAATTTCATTTATAATAGCATCAAAAAGATAATGACAAAATGAGCAAAAGAAATGCAAAACTTATACTCTGAAAATTGTAAACCGTTGTTGGAAGAAAATGAAAACGATCTGAATAAGTGAAAAAACAGCTCATGATCATGATCAGAAGATTTAATGTTGGTAAAATGGAATGATTCCCAAATTAATCTGTAGACTCAACACAGTACCCATGATAATCCCAGGTGCCATTTTTTCTCAGCACCTGAGAAGCTGATCCTACCATTCACATGGAAATGCACCTGCAGTCTGTTCCTAACATTCACATGGAAATGCAAGAGAAATAGAATACCCAAAACAATCCCTAAACAGAAGAATAAAGTTGGGGGTTCATGTCCTGATTTCTAAACTCACTACAAGCTACAGAAATTAGTAAGTGTGATACTGGCATGAAGCACCAGCATAAGAATAGACCTACAGATTAACAGCATAGAACTGAGGTCTAGAAATAAATTCTCACATTTACGGGCAGTTGATTTTGACATGAATTCCAAAACAATTACATGAGGGAAAGAATAGTCCTTGCAACAAATGATGCCAGAAAACTGGACAACCACCTGAAACCATATGTAAAATGTTAATGAGGGGACCTTGGTGGTCAGTCTGTTAAGTGTCCAACTTTTGATTTTGGCTATCAAGTCCTGATCTCAGGGTCCTGAGATCAAGCCCCACGCCGGGTTCTGCTCGGGGCATGGAGCCTGCTGAAGAGTCTCTCTCTCCCTCTCCCTTTGCCCTTCCCCACCAAAAATAATTTTTTTAAAAAATTAGCTAAAAATGAATTAGAAGACTGAGCTAAAACTACAGAAGTCTTAGAAGAAAACAAGTATGTATCTTTGTGACCTTGGATTAGGCATTTATTTCTTAAATATGACATCAGAAACACAAACAAGAACAAAAGGGTAGATAAACTGGATTTCCTCAAAATTAAAAACTTTTGTGCTTCAAAGATATCAGTTAGAAAGTGAAAGTCCACAGAATGGAAGAAAATTTAAACAAATCACATATCTTATAAAGGACTAATATATAAAGAACTCTAAGAACTCAATAATACAAATAATAACCTAATTAAAAATGGATACTAGGTTGGAATAGACATTTTTTTATAAAGAAGATACACAGATAGTCAAGAAGCACATGAAAAGATGCTTAACATCATTAGTCATCTGAGAAATACGAATCAAAACCATAATAAGATACAACCTCACATCTGTGACCATGATCAAAAAGACAAACAGGAAATGTTAACAAAAATGGGAAATTGGAACCTGTATACACCTGTATACAACCTGTATACACACCAAGAGGTAGGGATATAAAATGTTACAGTCACTTAACAAAGCTACCTGAAAGTTCCTCAATACGTTAAACATGGAGTTACCACATGAACCAGCAATTTCACTTTCAGTACACACCTAAGAGAAATACAAACACATATCTGCATAATAAGTACATGAAGGTCTAGCAGGTTAGTTCTTCACCAGAACCAGTGAGTGGAAACAACCCCAATGTTCATTGATTATTAGATGGATAGATAAAATGTGGTGCATCCATTTCGTTCCAAATGGAATATTACTTGGCAATAAAAAGTTGGCCAAATAATAAAATTATTATATGATATATTATACAACATGGATGTGCCTTGGGGACATTATGCAAAAAGAAAAGAACCAAGTCACAAAAGTACCTGATCAGGGCTTAGAAGGCTGAGGAGAAATAGGTAGGATACAGGAATCTGGGTGTGATGGAAATGATCTAACGTTAACTGTGTGATGATTGCCCACTTCTGTGTGTGTGCTAAAAAATACGCAACTGTACAATTTAAATGAACTGCATAGTCTGTGACGTAGATCTCTTTAGTTATATTTTACATATATGTATACATAAATGCGTATATATGCATATATACATAATACTTTAAAATAGAGAAATAAATACAGAAATGAAAGTGAGAAAAATAGACAAATTCACTAGTGCTACCCATAAAGAGAAAATGGGTCAGTTGAAATTTACAAAGAGCTTCTGATCATCAAATCCTATGTATGTGTATACATATACATACATACAGTTGATGATTTTTGTTGACTAGAGGCTCTTTTGTAACATAAAAAATTCTGAAACATCAATCAAATTTTAAAAACCAAATAATTCAATTAGAAAAATGGACAGAAGATGACTAGGTACATTTTAAAAGGTTTTCAATGTAGTTTTTCATTGGGGAAATGCAAATTAAATCAAAACTTTTGGTACCACTGCCATTCTTTCCTCGAATAGGTTAAAGAGAGGGAGGCTGACATTTAAAGCATCTGTGCTGATGTGAAGGCGCTGAGCTGAGCTCCTCCACCCCGCTGGTGGGAATGATGTATGCAGACACACCAGTAGTATTCCCCAAAGATAAACATTTATTTTCCAGAAATTCACAACCCAGAATTCCTCTCCAGGTACATACCCAAGAGCAATGTGTACCTGTGAGCTCACCAAGGACATGCACAAATATGTTCATAACAGAAGTGTTTCCCCGCAACCCACCCTGAAGCTATTCCAGTGATCGCCACCACAGACCAGACCAGCACAGGGTGGAGCATCCTGCAGTGGAACCCTGTATGACCTTGAGAGTCTGAACCACGCCCGGTGGAACTACGTGGGTACATCTCACAGTGTGGAGTGGCGCGGATGAGGCACAAAGCATACACACTGCATGATTTCATTTATATAAAACTGAAAAGCAAAGGAAGCGAATCTGTGGCGTTACAAGTCCTATAGTGGTTAGGGCATAGGGGCGAAAGAGAGGCTGGCAGGGACTTCCGAGAGCCACCAATGGCTTGCTTGTTGATTTGATCGTGTTCTCATTGCATAACTGTTCTCATTTGATCAAGTTCACTGAGCTGTACGCCTCTGATTACTGATTTCTGATTCTATTGTCCATTCAAGGTTCTGTCTTTTCTGATGTGTGTCATGATTCCATCAACTGTCTACAAAATCAATGAAGATTAA
>CM053610.1:115609718-115625503 GCA_028646535.1 Procyon lotor
CCAGAGCACGTCGAGAGAACCGTCTTGAGCATGTATAAATGGAGGCATATGTGGGGAATTAAATGTGAAATGTCAGGTAAGCAGCTAGGTATATATAAATCTGATTCTCAAAGGAGACATCTGGCCGGACCATATGAATTTGTAAGTTATCAGCATAAAAATGGTATCAGAAAGTTCTTTGAAAGGATGAAATACCCAGAAGAAGGTTGTTTCAAGACATTTCAGTTCTGTCACATGAGACTGAGATGGAGCAAGATGAAAACAGAGACCTGATCATTAAGGTTGGAGTTGTGAATGTCACCAGAGACTGATCAAGAGGGTATGGGTGGGGTGCTAGCAAGGAAGGCTCGGGATACAGGAGGGAAGAGGGAAGGACACACAGGCCACCTAGACATGAGCGTTGCTCCTTGAGCAGGTGAATATCTCAGTAATAAATGCCTGTGTTATGGTGATGACATAATCTGTCAATGATCCGAGGTCTGAAACATAATAGGTGCTAAGTAAATATTTATAAACAGAAAGAACCTCATACCGTGGTTTCCCCAAAGGTAACTCCAAGTGTTTCCCCACAAGTCCAACAGCAATGTGAGATACAATGTGAACATGCCCTTGTTCAAGAACGTACACTCAGCCGCTGGCGGACCAAGAAGTGCCCTGACACCTCGATAGACAAGTGTTTCCACTCTAGGGAAAGAGAAATATAAATGTATGTACAGATATCAAATCAGTGACGAGATAAGCATGTGAATGGTGGGCGTAGAAAAGAAGATCCACCTCCCTGATGTGGGAGGGCTCATCCAGTCCATCGAGGACCCAATAGGACCACAGGGCAGAGAAAGGTGAACTTGTCCTGTGTGAGCCGGATGTGGGGCTCCTGACCTATGTACTCCTGGTCCTCAGCCTTCAGACCCAGACTGACCATCCACCGTGAACCCTCTGGTCCTAGCCACCAGCTCTCCTTCCCTGAATGTGGTTTCTCTGTGCAACTCTGACTAATGTATCGCATTTACTTATTTCGGTTGTAATTTCTTCTTTGATTTCAGGAATACTTTGACATGTGTTTTAACATTTACAAATTTGCGGGAGGAATTTTTTTAAACTGTTTTTTGTAGTTGATTTTTAATTTTATTAAATTGTACTCCCAAGTGTATAGTCTGAATGATAATTTTTGGGGGGTATCTTGAGACTTCCTTTGTGATTAAATGTATTTTCTTTATTTTATTTTATTTTTAAAGATTGTTTATTTGGCAGAGAGAGAGAGAGCACAAGCAGGCGGAGCAGCAGCAGGAGAGGAAGTTTGGTCCCTGCTCAGCAGGGAGCCAGACACAGGGCTTGACCCCAGGACCCTGAGATCATGACCTGAGCAAAGGCAGACGCTTAACTAACTGAGCCACCCAGGTGCCCCTGTATTTTCTTTTAAATGAAATTTCCATGTGTGCTTTAAGAAAATGTGTGTCCTTTCATTATTGGTTGTAGATCAATATCAGATCAAGCCTGTCAAGTTTGTGTAAATTTTTTTTTTGGAGTTTGATAATCTATTTATTTCTGAGAATAGTGTGTTAAAAATATTTAACTGAGGTTCTAGCTTTTCCATTTATTTATGTAATTTTGTCAATTTTTATTTTATATTTTTGAGATTATATTGTTAGGAACATACATGATTGTTTTGTGACTTTTTATGACGACCTCACGCCTAAGAGAGATCTTTGGCTTTGTCTCTTTGATTCTGTTTTTCTGACATTAATATTACTGTTGCTTTTTTTTTCTTATTTATATTTGCATGGCATATTTTCATCTGTCTCTTTAACATTTCTGTCATACTTTCCGTGTGTCTCTTATAAAATGCATGTGGCAAATATTATTTTTAAAATATCTCTGGCCTCCCCGATTAACAGAAAACTCTAAGATATTTACATTTATAGTCATTATTGATAAATTTTGATTTATTTTCACCAACTTATTTTTATGTCACTGGTATGTTAAACATTCTATTTCTATACTTTCTGATTCTTTCCATTAAATATTAATTGCATAAGAATATCAAACGTAACAGACATTTCTTTTTTGTGCTTGTATATTTTTAAATTTAATTTAATTTAATTTTTTCAGTGTTCCAAGATTCATTGATTATGCACCATACCCAGTGCTTCTATCTTATTTTTTTATTTTTTAAGGTTTTATTTATTTATTTGAGAGAGAGAATGAGCGAGAGAGAACAAGCAGGGAAAGGGGCAGAGGGAGAGGGATAAGCAGACTCCCCGCTGAGCAGGAAGCCCGATACTGGGCTTGATCCGAGGACCCTGAGATCATGACCTGAGCCAAAAGTAGATGCTTAACTGACTGAGCCACCCAGGTACCCCTTTTTCTATCTTTTTATTAAGGGGCAACAGTACTTTTAAACCATTTGAATGTAATCCTGTTTGTGTGTGTCATCCATGTTATTCCTTAACTTTCAGAGAGTTTTCAGACTTCCAAGTATTTGTCTTCTCCTCTAGGATCATTCGCTACTTCGTGATTTATTTGTTCCTTACTCCCTGTGCATCCTTCCTCATGACTTGAAACTTCCTTCCCATCAGAGTGTGTTCTTGAGAAGCTCTTTCTGTCAGTATTTACGTGAAGCCTTCAATGTATCTGCACTTATGAAGGACATAAAATTCTAAGTAGTGATTTTACCTCAGTATTTTGAAGATATTCTTGCACTCTATTCAGATATGTACTTTTTGCAGTTGGGGTCAATAAAAAGACTTTTGTATAACCTCACTGAAAGTGTTTAGTATCCGCAGTGTCCACAAGTGAACAATATTAAATAAGAATTGATAGAAAATCCCTTATGGTTCTGTAGGGGAAACAGTAAGCATCCCTCTCCCAGCGTGATGGACACACAGATATGTTTCCTATGTCCCTGCTGTCAATACTGTCAGTCGATGTCCCCTCCAGGCCAGTTCACCACGGCCCTTACCTTTGCTGCAGAAAGCAGTGCTGGCCAGGGTCAGTGCCATGGGAGTAGGGTAGGGCCAGGAGGGATGACATTGGGACCACCCCGAAAATCGAGATAATATCCCTATTTTGACATTACTTGACTGGTGATTTTAATTCCATCTCAGCCCTAATTTTCTTTTGCCATGGGGCCCAGCAGGTTCAGAGATTCTGGGATCGGGACGAAAAGCGGGGTTGTATTTCAGTATACCACACAAGTGCTGCACTTCATCTTTAGAAGAATCCCAAAGAAGATCAAAGTGAATCTCCCATCCAAGGCAGCTCGGGATTCTGGTTGGGAAAGAACAAGACCCTGACACATGGTTGTTGGACGTCTGGGCTAGCGAATTCCCACGTTTTCCTGAAGGCTTGTCCTGCAGAATTGCCCATTAAGAGCAATTCTTTTTTTTTTTTTTTTTTTTTTTTTTTAATTTTTTAAAGATTTTTATTTATTTGACAGAGAGAAACACAGCGAGAGAGGGAACACAGGCAGAGGGAATGGTAGCGGGAGAAGCAGGCTTCCCGCAGAGCAGAGAGCCCGATGCGGGGCTCGATCCCAGGCCCCTGGGATCTGACCTGGGCCGAAGGCAGATGCTTAACGACTGAGCCACCCAGGCGCCCCTTAAGAGCAATTCTATTCAGAGCAAAAACACTCTCCTAACGAGAATGCAAAGCTGCTCCCTGGTAAGACTTGCCCCACCTTCTTTGGCCATTAGATCATACATAATTAAGGTTATGCCGTGGCTGCAGTGACCTGGGTCTGATAAGGAGTTACAAGATTCAGATAACATGCACTGGCGGGAGAATGTGCAGGACTGGATTCTGAGGAATGTTTGAGCAAGAGTCCTGGACAAAAGTTTGTACAAGGGAGAGTATTGACGTGGAAGCAGTTTTGAGATACAGGATTCAGCGTCTTGGCAAAGCCTCAAGAGATGGTGTGAAGTTGCTACTGTGGTGTTTCCTGGGATCATGGAAAAATCAGTGGGCCATGCTAAGTGAGCTCCAGTGCCAGGGTTACATGGCAGACTGTGGGGGGAGGGATTGGAAGGCAAGGAAAAAGGCCTGCTGAGGTGGATGTACTCTGGATGGCCGGATCGCCTACTGGGGGGAAGATTCCCTCTTACCCACGCAAGAAGGAATGCACAGGAAGAGAGACACCAGCCCGCAAAGGCTCTCGGCAGTGCTGTCCTATGTGGGCCAGGACCGAAGGTGGGTGATGCCGTCATGGCTTTAGGCTCACTCTAAGGACAGTGATGGCCGGACTCTGTGGCAACACAGGCCAGGTGGCAGTGCGTCAGGGTCAGAAGCCAGGTGGATGCAATTATCATCGTGACTGGCAACGTTGGAGTGACAGCCCATGAGGCCTGACCTTCAGAATTAGGAAGATGGCTTATAGAATGCCTCAACCCGGGCACAGAATAGATAGTCAGTCTACTGCTCAATTCATCAGAAGACATCAAGGATGGATGAGTGGGAAGCTAAGAGCAGCACCCCTTTGTGCAGTCTCCAGGACTGAGCCAGATTTGGACCCAAGACCCAGTGATTGAAGGGGAGGCCGTGTTCCCAGGGAGAGCGATCCTGAAGCACCGTGGCAAATCTACATGGCAGTAATACCCCCAGGCCCCACGAAGGGACACATGCCATTTTCTTGGTAGCAGTACAGCAGGCAAACACTTCCAGGGTCATTGGACTTGGGTTCAGAGTTGACAGTGATACCCGGAGACCTGCAGGATCTTTACCACCTCTCTGTGGAGTTGAGTGTCTGGGTCAGGTAATAAATGAAACCTAGGCCACTGTCCAGCTTGCAATGGACCCTCCAGTTCTGCAGACTGACCAGGCTGTCATTTGGGAAAGATATACCGGGGAGATGGTGCAAACTCCACATTCAGGCTTCGGAGTGTAGGTTGGAGACACCGTAGCAGGAGTGCCAAATGGAAGCCTCTGAAACTGTGTCCCACCTCCATCCCAGGCGAAACAGGAAATAAAAACCCATGCCTCATCCCAGAGGTAATGGGAACCACACTCAGGGAGCTCAAGTAGGCCAGGGTAGTAGTCCCACCAGCCCAGGTCCCCATTTCATTCTGCCCCTGGCCCTCTGGAGAAATGAGATTGATCCCGGAAAAGGACAGAGTCCCTCACAAACTTCATGAAGTAGGAGCTGCGTGGATAGCCCAGGGCCAGCGGCAGAGCAAGTCAGCATGAAGGCGGCACAGCACACGAGGATGTTGGTATAATGAACGTGCTCTTCCCCACCGCTTTCAGGGAAACAGACCAGAAAGTTCGGTTCACATAAAACTGGCAATAGCATATATTTAGATTTTCTTCCTGAGCTATGTTCTCTTACGCCCTCTGCCATGAAGTGGTCCAAAAGATCTGTAGCATCTGAACGTTACATTGACCAACTCTCTGTGACATCATCCTGACCTGACCAGCAGAAGCAGCCGGACTGCTGGAGGCTCTGGTAATCCACACACTCCAGAGCGTGACAGATAAACCTTAATAAATTCAGGAACATGCACTTCAGTGAAACCTTTAGGGGTCCAGCCGTCAGGGCATCTGATCCAAAATACAGGACAAGTTATAGCATATTGGCCCCACAAGCAAGCACACCACTTGGTAGCCCTCTTTGGATTTTGGAGCGGCACATTTCATCCTTAGGAAGACTGCTTCAGTCCATGCACAGTAATAAAAAAGGATTCTGGTGGAGCACAAATGAGGAGTGGCACTGTAGCAGGTCCAGACTGTGGTCCAGCCAAGACTCAGGCCACATGACCCAATGTCAGAGATACCGGTAGTGGGAGCAGATGCTCTGTGGACCAACGGCATGGTTGAAACGACAGATGTAAGCCTCGGGATTTCTGAAGTGAGTTAAGCTCATATGCAGTGGACATTGTCACCTTTTGAAAAATAATACGCAGTACACTATTGGTAAAGGCAGAATGCCTTACCGTGGGGCACCAAGTGGCCAAGGATCTGGAATTGCCCATCACGACCTGCATTCTGACAGAGTCACTGGGCCACGTAAACAGGCTGGCAACCAGCCACCACGTGATAAAGTGGTCTGATGGGAAAACCTAAGTGGGGCTGTTAGACACAGGGAAGCTCTGTGAGTAGGTCTCCTTGGCTCTCATGGTATCTCCGTGACTCTCGCGCATACCATGGCGTCAGCTCTACTCAGCTCAGAGCCATGGTTGTGGAGCGACTGCGGGTGGGAGCAAAAGCCCAGGCTTGGTTTCCAGATGACTCAGCTTGGGAGGGAGCTCACTCACGGGTAGCCTTGAAAGATGGCAATGAGCCCAAGTGGCTCACCCTGGACGATCCTGCCGTCCACTCCGGTGGGCAGAGTAGTGGTGTTGGGGGGGAGTAGCGGCTGCACAGAGTCATAGCGCTAGTGATTGGCAGGGACAGAATTCAAACCACACAATCTATGTCCACAATATGTGCACTTTGGAAAAGATGGATTATTTTCTCCTACCGTATACTGAAATAAATTCTAAATGGAATGATGATCTCAGCTTTAAAAAAAAGAAATCACAAAAATACTGGAACAAAACGTGAATTTTCAGTTTTGATTACTATCATATTTAATCATGATTGTTGAATGAGAAAGGGCTTTTAACTTAAAAATTTCTGACACAAGTAAAATATGCAGATGGAGCTTAAATCACAACAACATTTATTTTTTTGATATGCAGTGGACATGCGCAAAGTGCAAGAACGACATCGAGGTGGGAGGAAACGGGGGGCAGCATGCAAACACCCCTGATAGAGAAGGAGCAGCAAGTGGCTCCCCAAACCGCAGAAAGGGCAGCCTCACCCATGATACCAGACATGGAAATTACAACTATTCTAAGGTACTAAGATTCTAAGATAATCTCCCCATCAAATGTACAAATACCCAATGTTTTAAACCAACCGCCCAGGGATGAAGCAGGAGGGTGCCAGTGTGATTGTAAATTCAGCAGATTCTAGAAACGGGACAGCGATTTACAGAAGTGCATCTCCATCTGAAATGCACAGTCTTGACCTTGTTCCCATCCTCTGGCCCAGCCCACTGTATCCGTTTCTCACAGCCCCACAATGCTCACTCCAAAATACGAGATGCAGCAGACTGGCCCCCATCCCTCTCAGAACAAAACCAAAGCTCACCATGATCCAGATCCTTCTGGGCTCCTGTGACCTCACCACTTAGACACTTTCCCATACTTGAGGGAATATCTCAATCATTTATTAAATACTTTTTTAAACCCAAAGTATAATATAAATAAGTCAGCAGATCATATAATTATAGTGATGAATTACACGACTAATCCCTGAGCAAACACTACCCGTAACCACCACCCAAGTCCTGAAGTTACCGTGACCGGCACCCACAGGCGCCTCTGCATCCCTGCCTGGCCGAGGCCCAGGAAATCACTGTGCAGACTTCGCACGCACAGGTCCGTGGAGTCTGTTCTGGAGCTTTGTGTGAATAGAACGATACGCACTCCGTAGTGTCTGGCTTCTCTTACTCCACATAATGTTCATGGGATTCTTTCATGTTCTAGGGAGCTCCAGTCTGCCTGCCCTTCCTGCGGTAGGATGTCACTTACCACACGCCATCAGCTTGCATCGTGTCGTGTCAGCCCACATCATGTCACGTGGCATCAGGTCGCAGCACACCAGGCACGTCGGGTCTCCCCCATTGTGCCGTGTCATATCATGGAACGTCAGACCAGGTCACATCATGCCATATCAGGTCATGTCATATGTATGAGTATATGGTGAGGGGCTTCCCCATTTTAGAGTTGATGGGCACTGGAATTATTTCCAGTTTGGGTTTTAATGATGGATCTGTGGACATTTCTGCACGTGTCTTCGGTGCCCGTCTATTGAGTAGAGACCTCGGGGATGGCGTCTACATGTCAACAACAGGAGGGCACGGGGCTGAACGAATTTTCAATGTGGTTGCACTCTCGCCATACTTTTGAGTGTTTCAGTTACTGTAATTTTTCCCTAAAATAGTTGTATAAAAATGAAAATTAATATATGTAACTTTATGTTTATTACAGTATTATCTACAATAGTCAAGATACAGAATCAAGCCAAGTGTCCATTGACTGATGAATGGATAAAGAAGATGTGGTGTTTATACTCAATGAAATACTACCCAGCCATCAAAAAGAATGAAATCTTGCCATTTGCAACAATGTGGATGGAACTAGAAGGTGTTATGCTAAGTGAAATAAGTCAATCAGAGAGAGAAAGCCAGAAACCATATGACCTTACTCATATGTGGAATCTAAAAAAATTAAAATAAACACCCTTAAATATAGAAAACAAAGTGGTGGTTGCCAGAGGGAGGGGGTATGGGGTGGGTGAGACAGAAAGAGGGGTAAGAGGCACAAACTTCAAGTTACAAAATTAAGTAGCAGAGATGCAAAGTTTAGCATAGGGAATATGGCCAATAATATTGTGAGAACATTGTATAAAAACAATGAGCATAGCCTCAAATTTCAAGAAAAAATGGTTCATATTCCCTATGTTGTAATATTTTTTGATTCAAAGCCAAACATTTAGAATAGTTAAAAACAAAAGTTTCTCAATAATTTTAATTTAACTGGAAGAGTTGACGAACATAAACACCAAGAGGTTATTACTAATTCCGGTTGTACTGGATATCTGTCTTCTTAGGAAAAGAGCAGGAGGCTTAGTGCTCAGCCACCACCCTCGGCTTCCTGAGATCTCAGGGCAACACGGGCCTGTCCGCGCAGCGGGCTCATTACTCCCGGGGAAAGCGCTTTCTGCCTCTGGCCTTCCAAATTGGGGTCAGAATGTACATTTCCACACAATTTGAGTTTTCATCTTTCACATCTCTCGTTAAGCCCTTTATTAGCAGCTAACTTCAGCACAGACCATTTAAACATTTTCTGGCTTCTGATTGCTCAAGACCATCCACAACCTCTCCCTGAAATAGCATTTGCCCTTACTTTTCCCCGTGATTTTCTCAAACTGTAATCTTCTCCTAGTTCTCAAGATCATAACCTTCAAATGAGAAAAAGCTAACCTGGGTTGAGGGTGGGCTGCACACGGCAGCCCAGGGGGTCACCCGCTGACCACGCCGTCCGAGCTGGGCCAGCTCAACATCCTTGCCTTTGCAGGTGTGTTCCTCCAGGTAGTCAGTCAAGTCTAGGGTTTTAATTAGGATACTTAGGATTATAGTTACAATTTGCGTCAAGGGGTTTCGTGGGATCCGTTCGTGAGCAGGAGGAAGGCCGCTTATCATAGTCATCGCTGGGGTCCCAGAGCCCTCAGTGGAGAACCTTGCTTTCCATAAGCTTGTGTGGCTGAGCCGACTAAGGGAAAGAACAAGGGAGCACACTGTAGTGGACTGGTAGTTCCCTTCTGCGTTCTGAGAATTCCACAGTCTGAGGGGGACTTACCTGTCAGAGGGAAACTGGGGTGTGATCATGTGTAACCTGATCACAGGTTACTGTGATCTGAATACTTCAGTATTCACGTCCATTCCTGTAACTCTCTTGGGCTTAAACGCATTAACTTACTCTGTTTTGTACCCATTATTTTAGTCAGCGGCTCACAAAATAGAAGTCCTGAGATCACAGGCAAAAAATCTGAGGTCACCACCCCCAAAATTTGAGAGATAGTCAGGCAAATGCAGGAAATCATGCTCACTGGAGCAGAAACCTTCCAGGAACCAAAGCCCAGTAGGAAAGCCCAACCTGTAATTAAATACAAATAGCAAATAGTTGGAGGCTCCTTGTGGACAGCTCCAAGAGACAAAGACTCGGCAGGAGTCCGGGGGCGGGGGGTGCCCACACCTTTGAGGATTTCGCCTAGGGAAGCTCTACCAGGTGTTCCAGAAAACAGGAGGAAGTCCCCCTGGGGCTTCTGGCAGGGGGAGGGGAGAAGAAAAGCCCCAGCACATTCTTCTCAGGACAAAGCCTGCCTTCAGAGAGACTATTTTATCTAAGTCTAACCTGTGGGGTTTTTATCAGAGCCTAGCAGACCTCTGGAAAGGGAAATACCTAACTCCAGCCTCGTCCCAACCCCCCAGCCATTCTGTCCCGCCTCAGGGTGGAGGCAGAACTTAGACACACTCCTGAAGCTTGCAGTCCAGTGCTCTGCGACCGGAGAAGAACTACAGGGCACTTCTCCCCACCCTCCACAGGCTTATTTCCCGTGCCTCCTTTTACCCAGGATGCCCAGCTGTCAACACAGAACTGTAAAGCATTCTAAAAGGATTAAGAAAAAATGCAGTTGGAAGAGATAGAGCAAGATCAGAACCAAGATAGAAATGGTAGGAAAGTTGAAATGATCAGACCACGAACTTAAAGTTACTATGATTAAAATTCCTTAATGGAAAGTAGAGGACATGCAAGAACAGATGGGCCATGTAAACAGAGATGGGATTCTGAGAAATCATCAAAAACAATAACAGTCAAAAACAGTGCAATAAAATGAATGTTGCTGATGGACTGAGAGGTAGATCGGACACAACTGACGAAGGAATCTCTCAGCTGGAGGACATTCAACAGAAACACAATCCCCATCTGAATCACAGTTAACTTTGTAGAAATTGGCACACCGAATCTATAACTTGTTCGAATTTGCAAGAGATCCAGGAGGGTCACGGCAGTCTTTAAAAAGAAGAATAAAGTGGGAAGACTCACACTTCGTAATGTGAAGACTTGCTGCAGAGCAGTAGTCAAGAGAATGCTCTCCTGCACAATAGCCCTAGAGATCAATGAAATAGAATCAAGAGTCCGGGAATAAGCCCATACATCCAGCGATCAACTGGTCTTCAACCAGCATGCCAAGACCATCCAACCAGAAAGTAATAGTCTTTTCAACAAATGTTGCTGCGGCAATTGGGTGGCCACGTGCAAAAGAATGATTCTGGACACTTAGCTCACACCACGCATAACAGTTGACTCAAACTGATCAAAGACCTAAGTGTAATAACTACAAAATTCTTAGGACAAAACATGAGTAAATCTTCATGACTCTGGATTTGGCAAAGGATTCTTACACAGGACACCAGAAGTACAAACAATTAAAATAATTCGTTGGACTTTATCAAAATTAAAACCTGTTCTGGAAAGAACATCCAGGAGTAAAGAAGACCTACGGAATGAGAGGGAATCACATATCAGATAAAGGACTTCTACAAAAAATTTATGATGAACACTTGTAAGTCGATGATAAAAAGACTAATAATCCACATAAAACATTGGCAAAGGATCTGAATAGTCATTTCTCCAAAGACGACACACAAATGCCCAACATGCACATACAAAGGTGTTCGGCATCTTTAGACATCAAATTAAATCAAAACCATAATGAGATACCATCTCTATCCAGTAGGATGGCAAGAGCCAAAGTCAGATAATAAGTATTTTGATAAGTATGTGGAAAGTCAGAACCATCATACGTCACCCGTGGGAATGGAAAACGGTGTCACTGCTCAGAAAACCGCTGCTCAAAGAACGGTGGTTCTTCAAAGCATGAGATACAGTCTCCCCATGACCCAGTATGTCTGCTCCCAGGTGTACACCCAAGAGAGGTGAGAACTTACGTCCACACACCAGCTTCCTCACAAATATTTATACCAGCATTGTTCACGATGATCAAGAAGCAGAGACAGCCCACAGCTCATCAGTTAACAAAACACAGTATACCCACAATGGAATATTACTTGGCCATAAAAAATCAACGACAGGGCAGTGGATGGACCTTTAATAGTGAAGTTAAATAGTGAAGCTGAGTGAAAGCAACCAGTCAGAAGTGTTGTGTGGTTCTAGATCAGAAATGTCAGGAGCAGGGAATCCAGAGACGGAAAGTGGATGCAGCAGGTTCATGGTTGCTCAGGGCTGGGGTGGAGAGGAGCTGGGTGGGTAGGCGAGTGACAGCTAGTGGGGGGGATGGAAGGTTCTAAAATGGACTGTGTGGACTGCACATGTCTGTGAATATACTAAAAACCGTGGACTGAACACTTTAAATGGGTAAATTGTATGGTTTGTGAATTATATCTCAATAATGCTGATTTTAAAAAAAGAATGTTCCCTGAACCTCCTGCCCAACACATGTCCCATCTTTATAGACATGCTCACACATATGAAATTTTGTGGAAGTGGAAGGGCCCAGAAAAACAATGAATAAGTAAGTAATTAGATAGGATTATAGGAGATACTGTTGAATCCTACCTATACCAAATTAATTAGTTAATTAATTTTAGAAAGTGCCTTGGAGGGGTTTATTTAAGACCCAGAGATTGGAGGAGGCCTCTCTGAATAGGTGATATTTTTACATGATAGATAAAGCCATTCAGTCATTCTGTGTGTTTTCCAGAATAGATTCCCAGTTAATACTACAGCTGATTAAGATGCATTGCTATTCACATTTTGATGGGGGAAATCACAAGGATAGTTAATAATTTACATTATGTTCTATACTTTTTGGCTGTTGTTTAATGTGCTAATAAAGAAGCTTTCTCGTCAATGAGCTATAATCAGAAATTTTATAGTAAACTCTTGCTAACAACAGCAAGTAACAAAGGAGTTCTCCCTATACCTTTAATTGCTTTCAGCCTAAGAAAGGATTTGAACTGATAGTGACTTCCTCCATTTCTTCTCCAAATTAACAAAAGATGCAAACGGCAACGTTTTCCAAAGGGTATTCTTTGGCACTCTAGATCCAAGGAGTGATACGTTTTAGGTAAAACAGAGATCACAGAAATGCATGAAAAGCTGGTCTATTCAAAGTTAAACTATTTTTGGTTTTTTCTTGGTTGTTGTTTTGTTAGGTTTTTTGCCTCTGCAGGCCTTTCAGAGCCTTTCTGCTAGCGGCTGCTTTGGAAGGGACCCGGGTCAGCCCAGGAACTGACCCGTCACGGCCACGGTGCCCAGGCTTCGCAGAGCTGGCAATAGCACTTGCCGAACCAAGCGGTGGGTAGGTTTTCCTTGACTGCTTTCTTGTCTTTGTTTTCACGTTCACATCGGCTCAGAGAGAGGTAACACAGCATTAGGAAACTACTCCAAGCCACCGCCCCCCACTCCAAGAAAAGTCCTTCTGAGCTACACTTCCTTTTTCCGTCAGACGGACAGAGCCTCCGCCCTGACCGTTGCACGAAGTTGATGGCAGAATCGAAGGCAAAGTTGAAGTGCCGTTATTACCAAAACCATCTCCAGAGCAAGCCTGCAGAAATAGCCGGCGTGCCATAGATGTTTGGTAAATCAGTAGAAGGAATTGGACGTATTTCGTCCCTAGCTTACTTGGATTTATTGGACAGACGTAGGTCAAGTGCTGTGAGGCAGAGACCGCTCAGCCTTCCCAGGGGAGCAGATGGCAAGCAGGCAGAAAAATAACATGATTCTGCGTCTCACAGGCAGCAAGAAGAAAACTGTAAGAAGGGAAAGGATGGGAGTGACGGAATATGTGAACGTATGTTACGTGACTGTCTGAGAAACCTTGAGGAAGTAGCACCGTACAAAGGCCGAGCAGAACCGGCAGGCGGGCCCCGTGCTAGTGCAGAGCGCGCCAGCGTCTACGCGGGAAGCCGGCAGCTGCCACAGCCGCGGAGTGAGACGGGCTCACACACAATCAGGAGTGAAGGAATGCCGGATGTGCGGTGGGCCTAGCCCAAGGCAGCTGCATCGTCCAACTCTAAACTGAGTGGGTACAGGTACGAGTTCTCATGACGGCGTGTAGCTGCCGCGTTCTTACCGCGGAGTCCTGCGCTGACGGGCCGACTCAGGAGGAGTCCTGCGCTGACGGGCCGACTCAGGAGGAGTCCTGCGCTGACGGGCCGACTCAGGAAACCGATGCAAATCAGTAGTTTGTACGCACAAACGGTTGCCTTCCCGCTCACAGGGGTTTGAGGAATTGAAGAACAGAGGTAAAAGGGGATTGCAACTCGTACCTTTGTCAAAAGACCCGTTCCATATCAACAAAACAAAACTAAAACACACTGGTGATTCACCAGAACCACAACCGTGACAGTCCTGACTAGTGTTGACTTCGTCACTTTAAAAATCACACAAGGGGCACCTGCGTGTCTCAGTCAGTTGGGCATCAGACTCTTGGTTTCAGCTCAGGTCCTGATCCCCAGGTCAAGAGACCCAGCCGCACATCGGGCTCTGCGCTCAGCGGGGAGTCTGCTAGAGTTTCTTTCTCCTTCTCCAAAATAAGTAAATCTTTAGCAATCACATACAAAATTACTTCTTGCCAAGTTAATGTAAATTAAGACAGTGGAACAACAACTTTCCTAACCAGACAAAATACATTTACGACTGGCTGATGAGCTCACAAGGGTAGGCAGTGTGCTACGCGAGGCCCAGCTCTATCACCCACACCACTGGGGTCTCTGGCCCAACGAGCGGAGTTTGGTAGTGATTGCTGCTACCAGTAAAGAAAAAAGAAAGCATTTAAAAATACAGTTATGACACTGAATGCATGATCCATAGGAGGAAAAGATTGGCAGTTGGACTTCATTATAATTAAAAATTTCTGCTCTGCTAAAGACACTTAAAAGAATGAAAAGTCAAGCCACAGCCAGGGAGAAAATTTTTACCAAACACGTATCTGATAGAATGCTAGTACCCCGAATATACGAAGAACTTACAAAACTCAGAAGTAAAACAAACAGCTCAATTACAAAGTGGGTGAAAGATCTAGACAGACTCCTTCCCGAAGATGACATATAGCAGGGGAGAAGCCCAACAGCATATGTTATCAGGGAAATGCAGTAGAACAACCCTGAGATGCCGTTGCAGGGCCGTGAGGACGCCCGCTGTCCGGAGCGCTGACAGCATCAGGGGCTGCTGAGGACGTGGGGCAGCAGGAACGCTCGCGCGTTGCTGCTGAGAACACAAAACTGGCTGCCTTGGAGGACAGGTCGGTGGTTTCCTCCAAAACAAAACTACTCTTACCTTATGAACCAGCAGTCATGTTCCTTGGTATTTACCCAAATGAGCTGAGTTAAAAACGTAGGTGTTCACGAACACCTGCACACGGATGTTTAGAACAGCTTTATTCCTAACGCCCAGCACTTGGACGCAACCAAGACGTCCCTGAGTCAGTGAGTTGGTAAGCTCTGGTCCATCCAGACAACAGAATGTTACTCAGCACTAAAAGCGATGAGTTGCCCAAGCCATAAAAAGACATGGGGGAAACCGAAACGCATGCTACTAAGTGAAAAAAGCCAGCCAGTCTGAAAAGGCTCCATTCTGTGTGATTCCAGCTCTACGACATTCTGGAAAAGGCGGAATGACAGAGAAGGGAAAGGTTTCTCTTTCGGGAGGTTGACGGGAGGTTGCCAGGGTTCGGGCGGGGGCGGGGGGCACCGGGGGATTTTAGGGCAATGGAGCTTTTCTGTGTGACATTCGTGGTGGATACCTGACCTTATACATTTGTCTGGACCCACAGACCTGCACGGTGCAAAGAGGAAGCCCTAACGTACAGTACAGGCTTGAGTTAGTCATGTTTCAGTATTGGTTCCTCCGTTGTAACGACGTGCCACACCAACTCGAACTGTGAGAAACCAGGGGACCTGTGGGGTGGGAGAGGGACTTAGATGGGAATCCTCTGTACTTTCTGCTCAGTTTCCTGTAAACTTGTGAAGGCTCTAAAAATAAAGCATATTAATTAAAAATGAAATAAACAATATAATTATGATGTCAAAGACTATTAATTTATCTTAAACACCAGCACGTTAGAATTAGAGCTAATCCTTCAAAATACCACAACTCCCTCAAACCTGTGGTGTTCTTTCTCATAGCACAGAGTGAAGAAATATGGAGTGTATTTGTTCT
>CM053610.1:115625603-115637277 GCA_028646535.1 Procyon lotor
CCCCTCCCCCATCATACTGCCCAGGCACTCAGGGTCCTGGCCGGTAATGAATCGGGCTGCGTCTTTTCCTCCCGCAGACACAGGCCCTCCGCTCTCCACTCTCGGAGGTGACCAGACCAGCCACTAGCCAGCCTCCGGCCCTGACACCGCTGTCCTTAGCGCTGGGGCCAGAGAAGTCCTACCAGGCACAAGCCTGATCCTATAAACTCCGGTATTAGATTTCCTAACAGCTCCCTCCACTACACTCAAAATATATTTCAGACCCTTTAGGATATATGCAATACTTTGTATACTTTATACTCCGCTTATCTGTGCAGCTATATATACATAGCTAGAGGGGTAAATCCCTCTCTCTGTGTCCCGTGCGAATCGTACCCTTCAGCCATACTGAATTACTTACAAGATACCCAAACAGGCCAAGTCAAGGGATGGGAGACAAGCCCATGAAACAGGGGCCTGGACCTTACCGACGTTTCTAGGTTCTCGTGGTCAGGGACGTGCCAGCATATCTCTGACCAAAGAAGGCACACTGCCCCTCACTGCAAAGGAAGATGAAGTTTTTAGGGCCTCCATAGGTTCTGGACACAGATTGGCCACATTTGAGTGTGTGCCTGATCCATTCACTGAGTAACCCATGAAGCTACCCATCTCCAGCTGGACGCGCATGGAGGTGTAGCAGACCCAGCCGTAAGGCCAGCTGACACGGTGTCCGCTCCTACGTGGCCTGGCGGGCCTAGCGGAGCTCCGATGAGCTGGGACGGACGGGCCAGGTGGAGCCTCTGACACTCCCCCACTGGAGAGCACATCGCAGACCCCTGTGGTGCGAGCCAAACCGGGCTTTCTCCACGAATACTTACTGTCTGGGGAGACCCCCTGGCTTCCGTCAGGGCCGGGTCTACACAGCACAGCTGGCCACGAGGCCTTGAGTAGCCGCTGCAAACAGCGCGTTAGGTACTGTATGTGTGAACGCGGGGCAGTTCCGGTTGGGTCATTAGCTTGTGGCCCAGATGGCAGCGGGATGGAGGCCCCTTGTTCCCTCCCCTCCCCCACAGCCATGGCCTCACGGGGGCAGGGGGTCCCCGTAACAGGCAGATTCAGGGGGAACACGTGTCTTGCGGGAGCACCGGTGTGATGAGCTCCCAGCAGGCAGAGGTGATCCTGCCGATGAGCACGGGGAAAGGCAGTCCTACCAAGGGCCCGACTGACACCCGTCCCCTGCTTATCTACATTTTTGGGAGGGAGACACGGCCAGGAAGAGTATGCACGTGCGGGACATACCGGCAGGGGCTGCCCTTCAGCCTCGTGGTCAGAGTGTGGGCAGAACAGGTGTGGAGGACGGGTGACGAGGTCTGTGGAAAAGCTTGCAGGTGAACCACATGGGCGGGGAGAGTGCGGGGGTCCCGGGCCATGTGAGTCCTCGCTGAAGACTCGCTGAGGAGGGGTCCTACCGTGAGCCAGGGCCGATGCGGCCCTCTGGTCAGCTCTCCACCTTCCCCGGACCCCTGGCACTTAGGAGGCGGGCACACTTGCAGAGTGACCACCGCGGCGGGGACGAGGCTGTGCTCCACAGAGTGGACTCCCATCCGCGGTTGATCTGGCCGCGGCCTGCGTTACCTGCCGGGGCCCCTGGACCAAAGTAGCACAGACTGGGCGCTGAACGCAGGAGGAAGCTGTTCTCTCACAGATCGGGGCCAGAAGGAGGACTGGAGGCCTGGGCGGCAGAGCCACGTTCCCTCCCCGTGGAAGCCGGTCCTTCCTGGCCTCCTACAGCTTCCGGGGCAGGCTGGCCATCGGGCACACCTCGGCTTGCAGCAGCCCCGGCCGGTGGTGTCCCTCCCTCCGGCCCATGTGCGCCCACTTTCCCCCACCTGGTAAGGACACCTGCCGCTGGAGGGCCCACCTCATCCTAACTCTGGTACATCTTGGTTGAACACAGGTACCAGGGTTAAGCCTCGAACAGTCGTTTGGGGGGACGTGATTGAACCCCTAGCACTGGCACCCCCTCTTTGGATGGGACCACTCCACGCCGAGCCCCTGACGCAGCCCTCCTTCCGACGGGCCGGGGATTCAGGCAGCCACCTGCGAGCAGGGGCGTCACATGGCCGCATCACCATCAGGAGGTGGCTCTGCGTTGGGATTCACCTGCAGTCATCCTACCAGCACCGCCAGTCATGGGTCTCACGCGCCAACGCCCTCGATGCCGCCTCCGACCGAGGACTCGGCAGTCTGCACGGTCAGGAGGCCGTGGGCACGTGCCCCTTCGTGGCCCCGCCACACCCTCTGCATCCGAAAGCCCTCGCTGAGGACGGAAACACACACACCCACACACACACACACACACACACACACACACCCACACGACCAGCGTCTGTGAGACGAGGGAGCTGTCCTGCAGGCTGAGGTGCCTGCCGGGAACCAGCAACCAACAGCATCCTGAAAGCAGGGGTCTTGGAGTCAAGGACACAAAGCAGGAGGGACGGATTCCTCCACCGACCACGGCTAATAACCCACTGGAAACATTTTGTCTTGTGTCTCTGGATCTCCAGCTCCTCCTGGTCTGAATGTTTAACCCTCTGAGGTGAACCCAAGTGGAAACAACAATGTGTCCTTGGAGTGGGAGCTGACTCGGCCATAGTCACTCGGGGCCCCTCATGCCATAGATCGTCTGCGGAGAAAGGAGTCTCAGCACCGTTGGAGATGAGTTATCCAAGCCCCCGAGGCAAACGGAGCTGCCGCCCCACGAGGGGGCCTGGCATCTAGATCACAAGACAAGCTCGGGAGCGTCTCCACCTTGTTCCGTAAACGTGAAGAGATAAATACTGCAATTCAAGCACAGCAGACGTGCTAACGACCCAGACCATTCAACAGCAAGTTCTGCCCCCACCGCAGCAGGAAAACTGCACGAGGAATGGAAGAATTCGTAAATACACAATTGCGATCTCCAGCTGCAAGATCAGTTAAAGAAATGAGACGGTAGCATCCCTTGCGTGTTCTTCTTTGTTGTATGTACAGAAATAGGTAATACACAGAATACACACTGACAGTTACGTAATTTATCTGAGGCGGTTGGATTTGCCTGTAGCCTTCAGGATGGAGAACGTGCGTTTTGGTTTCTTTGCTTTCTTTCTTGTTCATGGCGGTATCGCTGCCACGCAAGGAGCTGTGTGTGTTGGACGAGCGCGCGTGCTGGGTTGGAGATAGGTCCCCATCAAGCCTTCCATCACCTCCAAAGTTTGCTCCCCAGTCTGTGTCCTGGAATTCGTGCCCCCCGGGCTGGATGGTGGCAGGTGGGAGTCGGGGCCCCGGGCAGGGCAGACGGAAGCAGCAGGTGCCCCCCGCCAGGGCCCGCGAGCGCCTCCATGGGCAGGGGTCTCTGCTGAGGCTGACGAGCCAGGCCGCCGTGGGCGCTCAGCCCCCTGCCCACTCACTCTTGCCAGATGGCTTCTCCTCAGCTCCCGGGTGAGAGTCTGGGACGAGCACCTGAACATGCCGGGGAGACAGTGTTTTTTTCTCCTGCTCTGCTGGACGCAGCTGCTTGCAGCCCCAGCGGCGGACCCCTGGACTCCCCGCCCGACAGCCGGCCGTGTGGGCAGCAGAGCTCCTGCCCGAGGAACATTCTGTCTCACCAAGATGCCACCCGCTGACTCCTCGGTGCCCTGAGCCCCGGCACCCGAGGGGACCGCCCCGGCCCGGCCTGGTCCCTCCCGGCTCCTGCTTTCCCGACGCCTCAGTGACCGATGCGCCACCTTTGTCCCTACCTACCAACCAACTCTGAATTATCGACCTCTTCCTTTACCTGTCCGGTTTGGGGGGTGACCCCGGGGCTTCCTCCTTGGGACTCCGCCAGCCTGTGAGCCCCTTGAGCCGATGGACGGTGCCTCTCGACTGGGAGTCCGCGCATGTTACCCCTCGGGCTGCAGGAAAGCCGATGTGACACTACCGCCGGGTAGAGGTGAGTGGGCAGCCCCGCTGACTACGGTGACGTGGTAGGTTGGCCGGTTGCCGAGTCGGATGTCCCAGCCCCCAGTCGGACTGCTGCGCCAAGCAGAGGATTTACCAGTCTTCGTGGTCCAAAGCACACGTGTTCACCCCGAATTGCCTGACGACGTCACCAAACTCTCCGGCATCTCACTCGTGTCACTTTTCATCTGCTTCAGCGCTGCGGCTGCCGAGTCCGGGCCGCCCGTGTGCACACCCGCTGTCTTCGTGCACCCGTGGTCGCCGCGGGGTCGGTGAGGGCAGCCACTTCCCTTCGCCACCCACACAACGCATAATAGGAAATCCAACTTTAATTTGATTTATTGTCCCACAGAATTGAAAATAAAACAAATAGCGGAGGGCTTTGGGGTTGCGTCGCCAGCAGGCATTGTATTTCAAAGAAGGCAGCCCCCTGGAGTCAGGGGGCGCCTCCCCAGGGTCAGCCCCTCGGAAGGTGGGCGGTCAGAGCGGCCTGCGCCCCCGTCCTGTTCAGCGTGAGACCGCGAGCTTCTTCCCCTTCTAGCCAAGCAAGGTCCAGAACTTCCCTGGGCCGAGCTGTCGCATTCCCATTCCTGACCGCAGACGCTCATCGCTGGTGCTGGGGGGTCCCAGGGCGCGGGATGCCTTGGGGAGGGGCTGCGATACTTGGGAAGGATCCAGGATTATTTTTCCTGTAGATTTGCTCCCAGCTGCATGTTGAAAGCGCGTCGTGGCCTCGGGAGGGTCGCTCGCCAAGGTACTCACTGTTCGTCTCCCCAGGTCCCCCAGAGAGGAGCCCCGCCCGGCGCAGGACCCACCGGCCGGGCTGCCAGTGTCCTCCCCTCATTCCCGGCACGTGCTCTCGCTCTGCACGCGGCCACCTGCGTCTTCTTACACGGCCGGCGGGCAAGTGGCCGCGGGTAGCCGTCAGGCTGCAAGCCCCTAGATGCACACAGCTCCCAGTCGGCCCCAGCTGGGCCATGGGGTCCCTCCGCTAAAAGGGGGGCTGGGGCCAGAGAGGGCGCTTCATTGTTCCAAGCCCACCGCCCCTTGGGCCCAGTGGGCCAAGTGTGAGAAGCTGCAATTCCTCCTCGCTGCAGGGAAACCGCTTTCATGTCTGCAAAGTTAGCTTCTGGCAATTTCAAAATAAAACCTGGTATTTCCCCACAGAAAACTAATCAAAAAGTAATACCCGTTTCTCCCTTATTTCCATTTTGAAAAGGCAAAGCCAGAAATCCTCGATCCCAACTATATCAAGGAAATAAATTAAAGGATTCGATTCACTTGGACACGTGTACAAGCAGAGTATTGCGTCCGTTACGGGCAGGGGAGGAGCGTGAATGAGGGCTGGTCTCTGCTCCCTGGGACCCCGCGGTCTGGGGGCAGCTGTCTCGGGGGGACGCCCTACCCTTTGATGTACACAGAGCTGGATCGAATCTCGGTTCCACTTCAGTAAGGAAAATGCAATGTCTCCTCCACATTTTTACAAATCCGTAGTGGGGAGAAGAAGGGGTGTATGTTTACAAGTTCACCTCTGGTGACTGGGCTCTTCTTGACCGTGGGTGGGTGGTCCCATTTCACCTCCTCAGCCCCCTCCGGTGCACACACGCACACCATGTGCACACTTATATGCACACGCGCACTCACCCGTGCACACACACGCACACCATGTGCACACTTATATGCACACGCGCACTCACCCGTGCGCACACACGCGCCATGTGCACACTTATATGCACACGCGCACTCACCCGTGCGCACTCACTCTCTCACATGCACGTACTCAGGCACACTCACGTGTGCACACACATGCGCAAATGTGCACTCACACACACAGACCTCTCCACGGTAGCGCACTTTACAAAGACTTAGAAAGATGGAGTGAACGGGCATGAAAAATGCAAGCAGATCATAGCTCGGATTTTAAGCCCCCTGACCCTTCTGACTGGTGCCCGGTGCAGCCCCCACAACTGTGCCCTCTTCGCTGCTCCCACCTGCGCCTGCTCCTGGCGGCTTCAGAAAAAGCCCCACGTCATTGTAAAAGCCGTCCAGGGTTTTCTATTCCCTACCAAAAAAACCCTAAGTTCCAGATTTCTCTTTGGATACATCTCCATTTATCTATCCAGTTGTTCCATCAATAAGCAGATGTTTATTGAGGGCCGACTGAGAGCCAGACCCCTACTGGGTGCTGCAGATACAAGAATGAGCAAGAACAGGCACGCTCTCTGCGCTCGTGGGGCGGAGGGGACAGATCACGACGTCGTGGAGACAACATACATGAATCAGAGAATCACACGGTCAGGGTGAGACTCGGGTTGCTAATCCAGCAGGTGGTGGGTGCACAGGATCATGAAACAACCACACAGGAGCATTTGACTTGTTCCGAAGCTCCAGGGAGAATTGCCCGAGAGGCAGACATGACGCGGACTCACACCTGGAGGACTTGGAAGGCTGACCGGGAGAAGGGTGGAGAGAGGAGAAAGCGGACTGGGGAAGAGCTTGGGAGCCTGGGGAGTCCGTGAGAGGCCACGTGGGGAAGAGAAAGGCCGGCGTGCCGGCTCCCAGACCGGGTGCCGGGTGGTGCCGGGGAGGCTGGCGCAGAAGGAAGCGCGCACACCCTGCTCGGCTGCCCGGGACCTACAGACGACGTCAGTCCGCACCCCGCGAGGGGCCTAGAGCTCGGAGAGTTGGAGACGGAGGCGCGGTACGAACAGGTGCTCCGCTGAAAGGGACCATCGCTCCATCCAGGGAGGCAGAGAGGGCAAGAAACGAGCAGAGTGGGTTGGAAGGACAGTTAGAAGGAAAAACAGACAGGACTTGGGGAATGAATGGCTCCTGGAGAAAAGGAGTCACAGCACAAGCAAGGGTCCGGGATGACTCCCACGTTCGCCTCTCACCTGGGCCGTGGTAGCCGACACGTCACCTAAACACATATGCAAATAGCAACTAAGTTTATCAAGATGCTCAATCACACTGATCACTGGACAAAGGCAGATGACGAAAGACGGCTGTGCAGCGACTACCGTGTCCCCACCCAGAGAATCTGCTGGCACCGACAGGGGCAAGTACGGGCAGCAGCTGTCTCTTCCGAACGCAGGCAGGAATATGAGTGGTTTGAGCGCTTCGCAAACGAGTTGGCGGCTGCTCGCTAATCTGCACCGTGGCCGTGCTGGGCCTGCACCCTTGGGGGCTTCTTGCTCGGTGTGCCCTCCCTGGCCCTCTGTGCTCCACTCAGGCAGTGCCTGCTTGCCCTTCAAGCTCAGCTCAGACAGAACCTTTGAGGCTTTCCCATTTCTGATAGACCAGGTAAGGCTCGCAGTTAGAATACTGCTAGAGCACCCGGACCCTTTCTTTGTAGGCTATCCAAGATGATTAATGATGATTCATTTAATTACTGTCATCAATGGCTAATTTAATTATTTAAACCATTAACTAAAATGGTAATTTGTTATTTAATTTCGTACCCCTCCGCTGGGATGTCAGCTCTGTGAGGGCAGGACCTATGTCCCTCTCCAACACCGTTATGGTTTCAGCACCTAGTGTATGTTCAAATGTTTCTAGAAATGAATGAATAAGTGAGTGAATGAATTAGTGTAGGAAACAGAGGGAGAAGAAAGTAGAAAAGAGGGGCACTTGGGTGGCTCAGTCGTTAAGCGTCTGCCTTTGGCTCAGGTCATGATCCCGGGGTCCCAGGTTCGAGCCCCACATCTGGCTCCCCGCTAGACGGGAAGCCTACTTCCCCCTCTCCCATTCCCCCTGCTTGTGTTCCCTCTCTTGCTGTGTCTCTCTCTGTCAAATAAATAAAATCTTAAAAAAAAAGAAATAGAAAGTAGAAAAGAAAAAGCGATGTGCTTGATTTTGCATACCATGAGTTCAAAGTATTTGTGAAATGTTTAAAAGGCTTCTCAGAAATTATTCAAAATCTGGCTTGGTAAAACTTGAATTGATTAAATTATCTTGTTTGCTTGAGGAATATTTGGAAGAGAAGGAAACATTTGAGGCTGCACCTTGCAAGGGAAATAAGACGGTGATGGGCAGGGGATAACCATGGATCCAGCAAGCAAGTTTGCAGCAGGTCGTTACCGTTTTGGAGCAACTTAGATTTTATTTATTTGTACCTGATTTTGACTGCTTGCTCAATTGAAAAATACTCACGGAAAGTAAGAAAATTTTGGTGATAGTTTTATGCCTAATTGAAGAAATAAATAAAAGCAAGCTAAACTGATGATATGAGGTCACATTTTGAAAAACTCAAGCCCATTTTTTTCTAAAATCAAGGGTGGATAAGTCTAATTTCCACAGTAGACTGATTTTGTGACATTGAAGTCTGAAAGTATTTCAAAATGAAAATTTAAAAATTAACTTTTGTACACCTGAAACTAATGTAAGTAGTCAACTACACTCCAACAAATGAATAAGAAATGATTCAATGTTAAGGCCAGATCGATAATCTGCCGTAGACTGTGGTCTCCCCATAAATACACCAACGTGTCGTCCGGCTCTTTGAGACCAACGTGTGCTCCTCATCTCCTGTTGCACCCTGGCTGCATGATGCACACTCTCCTCCTGTTTGCGTCGGATTCTTCACCTCCGTGTTCCTCTTCCTCCTCCCCTCCTTCGGTGCATAGCATTTAGTAAGTGCCGTTATGTGTAAAACACAGACTCCGGCATTGTGTTGAGGATTGAAGAAAATACGCATTTTTCTTGACCTAGAGTAAATTCCACTGGGGAGGCAGGTCTGTGAATGACCAAGTCAGCAGCCACCATCTAGTGGGCCAGGGGCCTGGGTCCTGCATTCTTGCCCAAGCAAGTCAGCTGCCCTGTGACGACCCGGTGCGGAGGCTGCCCGCCACAGGAAGCTGCTGTTCCAAGGAGCGATGAACAAAGGGAGGCTAGGAACAAGCCCGGCTCCCGGAGACGTGAGTTCGTGTTATTGTTTTGATCTCCCATTTTTGCGCTAATAGCAGTCTAAGGACACAATTTTAAAACCAGGTCTCAAAAAGAAGCTAAATATGACATTGAATGTTTAGGACTCCCTTTGCTGAATACCTCACATACCCATCAGTGGTCCTATGCGGAGAATTAAGTGGACTCATTATTTGTGGTATGCTTGCTTTTTCTCTTAACTAGGCTCCCTCCCCGAAGGCAAAGGGCAGGCCTTTAATAGCACATTACCAATAATTATAACGATATATAGTTAGTATATTCATTTTGTAATTTTCAACACACTTTCACTTATGTTGTCTACTTTAATTCAGAAAACAGGTGTGCAGGATGAAAGGCTTTCTTACAGTTTTTTTACAGGTAAGGAGGGAGGGATGTTAGTGACATCTCAGCCTGCCCAGAGGAAGGAGGGGCCGCGAGTCAGGGGCGCTGAGGCCCCCCCTCTCCTTCGCCCAGTCCCTTCTCTCTCTCCTACCTCACCCCTTCTCTCTCTCCTACCTCACCCCTTCTCTCTCTCCTACCCCACCCCTTCTGCAGCAGCCCAGGCTCCGTGGGGTTTAATGGGGTCACGTGAATGCATGTCCTTGGCTCGACGGAGCTGTCCATCAATCCCGAGCCCAGCCTTCTCTCAGGGAACGTTCCTCATTTCTCTGAATGAAGGAAAGAGATAGTAAAGAATTTGAAAGCACCGATAACCTCTTTCAAAAACGTGACCTGAGTGGTTCTCGAGAAACAAGAGTAGAAAGGAAGACAGGACACAGCGAGCGCATAAAAAGTATGGAGGCCAGTTCTCCGTGCACTCTGCAACCCAGTGCCAGGGAGCACTAACGCTGACCGGTGACAAACACTCTTCACCTTCGCCCCCACGGCTGGGGCGCAGTCACATCGGCCAGGGACAGCGGCACCCCCACGCTCGGCACCTGGGAGCCCACGGCACACACGGTTGGCTTCTCTCCTTTGTCTATGGTGGGATCTACCGATGCACAGACAGCGTGTGGGGGAGGAGGTGCTGAGCGGCAGTTTGCAGACCATTTCCATAACTTTTGAGAGAACTGGCAGGTCGGAAATGAGTCGATAGTTCAGATAGATTGTCAGGTAATAAGGAAAGTCATTAGAGCAGGGGAAGAGCCGCAGCTGCTTTCAAGGGGCAGGAAGGCAGCCAGATGTCAAGGCAGGAGCGGCGCACCAGCCGCGGCAGAGGCCCGTCCTCCCCGTACCCCTAAAAGGGCCACGTGGGCCATGAGTTCAAACAATAGGTGGACAGCTGCAGCCCCCAAATCGCCTTCATGTCTGGTGCGACCGCAGCCACAGCGAAGTCGGGAAAGACAGATTGATCTCGTGTTCAGAGAGTCGCAGAGCCGGGGGCAACACCAGCACCAGGCTCGGGAGCCTCAATTACTCGCACGAAATGAACTGGAAAATTTTGGCAAGTCAGGAGATTAAGAGATACAAAAGCTGGTTCAACATTTACTCTAATAAGAGATCACGACGCACACACTCGTTCTTGTCGGTATTCAGCTCAGTGGAAGGGCACAGCGCTGGGCTTTCCGGTGCCCCCACGTCGGGGCAAAGGGGGTGCTCAGGGTCCCGAGAACCCGAGACGGGGATAGCGCTTCAGGATGGGCCCCGCCCCTTCCTGCCTTCTCACTGCCTGGTGCTCTTCTACACAAAGGGAACTCGGGTCCAAGGGCTTTTAGGAGGGACGCGTGATTTGAATGCTAGCGCCACACAGCACTCTGGAAATGCTGGACCGATCGATGTCCTTGGTAGCTTGCAGGGCTCAGGTGACACTTCCATTGTCCTGGTTTCAGAAATGACCATGCACACATCACGTGGAGCCACACATATCCTTCAAGGTATTTGATTCCTGCGAGAACCAGCCGTGGATGTTTTTTTAACACGAATAACAACACAAACGCCAACATTGCATGTAATTTCATGCCCTCACGCTCCTTGTTCTTGTGGTCCTGCCTCCCGGGAAGGCCTGGCCCACACTCTTATCCATTCTTTAAGGCCCAGATCAAGTGTCACATCCGGGGAGAAGCTTTTCCTTCCTGTCATCTACACTTCCATGGTAATTTATTGATTTATAGCTCTATTATAACTCTGTTATTGATTATATCTCTATTAGTGTACTTGTTATGTCCTTTTATAATGGGCAACTGCCTGTGTGGCCTTCCCCCTAATCAATTCTGAGCATGGACCATGACTTATTTATTTTGTATCCCCAGCGCCTAGCACAGTGCTTGGCTCATGGTCAGAAATCAATAAATAATTGTTGCTTTGATAGCCTCTGCGTTCCAAGGATGAGCTATCAATTGGCAGAGCAGCAAGAAGTCGGAAAGAATGGAAACTTACATCTAGGGCAGGTCTCACAGAATTTTCAAATGTACAGAGAAAGTCATAAATAAATGACAGTCCATTTGCATTGGCGTCCATGGCTGCGATCGCTGTCCACACTGCAATCGATGCAGTGTCTAAACTGCAGAGGCCGGCAGGCACAGCGTCCAGCCAAGGTCAACCCGCTCAGCACCACTTGCAGATGTCAGGGTACTTGAGGAGACATCCTCTTTAAACGAGTTCCTTCTCGGAGACCTCAGCAGTCCCTGGGTTTCCCGTATCATTTCTGTATCAATCAGCCCAAAAGGTACCTCACTAGCTCTTCCTAGAAGTTCTGATCACTCACGTGCCATGTCCCACCATCATTTCCAGCTGCGTGTTTTGTGCCTCGGCCTCGGAGAAGCTGACACCTGCTCCCGGACCACCTGCTCTC